>JAYJMH010010949.1:0-23352 GCA_036873815.1 Phacellophora camtschatica | reverse complement strand
ACATAACCTTTCAGTTTCAGGCACATACACTTGCTATTCTCGCAAGGTATGGGTTTCTGCGCTTGGCGCAGGGGGCCAACCAGGGTGACCCCGGTCCTTCCTCTCGATGTGACTACACCTCGCGATTCCTTTTGCATTTGCCTGGAATTACTGAGAGTTAGCAGCTCTCCTCACACTTTCGCAGCAAGTATGACCTTGGGGGATTCGAACCCACGACCTTGCGGTTATGAGTCCGGCGCCTTAACCACTAGGCCATGAATTAATTACTTCTTTTAATTCACAGTAATGGTTGGGAGAAAAATGGTCTGTTTGAATTTTTCAAAGCAAAGTTGAAATACTTGAAAGAAAAACCAAGAAATATAGCTGCAATTGTTCGCAGTCCAAGTCCACCTCCTACATTACTTAAACTTAACACAGAAGAAAGACCTAGATCAAGAAGTCGAAGTCCTAAACGAAGGTAACTGTTTTTTATTGTCATTACGATTTCCTTTATCACACGTTTACTGGATTTCAAGAAATAGAATTTTTTTGTTATTGTAATTCTCTATCTTTGAAGAGAATATTTGAAGTTACTGCGGAAACTGAAATTCAAAATTCTTATCAAATTTGTTTATAAATGCAATCACTTTGTGTCAATACTTTTATTAATTTGTTCATCATATCTTTTAATTAATTAATTTTATTATATTTTCAGATCTCGTTCTCCTTCCCGTTCTCCTAGACGAAGAAGATCCATGTCACGTTCCAGATCGAGGTCAAAGTCGAGGTCAAAGTCTCCACCAAGGATAGCAAAGTATGTTGTTCTATTTTACTGTAAAGAAGCTGCTTTTTTATACCAGTGCTCGAAGCCGTTTTTTTATTCACATTCTTGAGAGCATTTTTTTTTATTTCAAGCGACTGTCATATTTTTTAGCGTTGATAAATGTTTGATTTTGCGAATATTAACCAACGACAACAATCGTTTTTGAATGATGATTATAATGATCTTTGAAGGATGTAAATAACTTGTTTTATTAGATCTAGATCTAGATCGATAAGCCGCGAGAGATCACGTTCAAGGTCAAAATCACCGTTCAATCGACAACGATCGAAATCAAGGTTTGTTTGTTTTATCATTTTTGTATTCTTTCAGGTTATATTTCTTTGTGTTCTTTATGTGTTTTGTTACTTTTCATAAAGATGGTTTTTGCGGTCACTAATGGTTTTTTGCGGTCATTGGGCTGTCTTTTCATTCGGTTTTTTCTGTGTCCCAGTGGTCTTTGCAACTACTGCTGGAGGGTTATTGCCATAACTGAACGGTCTTTGTAGTTGAGCGGTTTTTGCGGTCACTGAGTGTATGTTCACTATTACTTTTTTTTAACTATTCTATTTAGTTTTAATTAATATTGTACGTTTTGTTTATGTAAATTTTATGATGTCTTCTTTTGTAGGTCCAGATCAAAATCTCGCTCTAAATCAAAATCACCTGTTCCAGCCCGAACGCGGAGTCCAAGAAGAAGTCCAACACCACCAACTGGTTTTGTGTAAGTATTCTCATCTCTTCATGCTAATCATAGCACCCTGGACTTAACCAGAAATGCTTAAAAAGTTAATTGATCATGCAATTACATCAAGGAGTGTATACATTGGTTTTGAATATTTTTTTATTGAGCGTTCACTTGAAAAATATTTGTGAGAAGCAGATTTGTTGCGAAACACTGTGACATAGTGGTAATTAGCGTAGTAACCATGGTACCCATAGTCTGGTTCCATGGCGTAATTTTTGATTTGAGGCCTGGGTTCCAAAGAACATGAACCATTTCTGGCAAAACTTGTTTAGACTGTAGAAAGTTTCATTTTTATTTTTTCTAATTTTGGTTTTTATTTCAATATTTTAGCATGTTTGAATCGAAAACTCTTGATTCAAAAATTGAAGAAACAAATGTTGGTCATCAAATGCTTAAAAAAATGGGTTTGTTATTTTATTACATGTTGATATTAAAAAAAATTGTTTTTCAAATTTATATATATACATGTTTTTGTTGATTTTTTGTTAATTTTCTTTCATTGCTGTGTTTATTTTTGTTGATTTTTTGTTAATTTACTTTCAATGTTGTGTTTATTTTTGTTTATTTTTGTTAATTTTCTTTCATTGCTGTGTTCATTTTTGTGGATTTTAATTAATGGCATCATTTGTTTAACATTTTATATTTTCAGATAACGTATATGTAGTTGTTTAACTTTCATTTCTTTCTTTCTCTCAAGTTGCTTTCTTTCTCTTGATCATATGCCAGTCAAAAACTATTGGTGCCTAAAACTTATTTTAATGTGGTCTCGTGCAGAAAAATGTATGCAAAAGAAATTCAGCATTTAAAATTGATGTAACTAAGAAATTAATTGGTATGTTTATTTAGTTGATTTCTGGGTCGTAAGCTGCATGATATATTGCTGTAATTAAATTTTAGGCTGGGGTGGCAAAGGTCTTGGTAGAGAAGAAAAAGGTATCCAGGAGCCAATCAAAGGAGGTGAAATTAGAGAAAAAGGAGACATGTTTAAGGTATGCATGGTTTTTGACATTCTTAGAGAAGAAAATTCTGTTGTTTCAAGTGGTATGGTTGTCTGCGGTACATTTTTGTAAGTGTTTAGTTCAAAGTTGATAAAATGTAAATAAATTTGATATGTTCATGTGACCACTAAAAATATTATAATTTATAATATTTGACATGCTGCAAATTGCAAAACGTAAATTGAAATTAATTATTGTTTGATTCATTTTTGTCGGTTTCTTTAATGCCGTGCGTTGCTCACGTGCAATGATGAAATTTTACATTTTATTTTCCAGCTTAAGTTTTGTTCTTTTTTAAGTGCAGACACTAATTTGCAGGCACTAGTTCATGCTTGTTGATGTTCCAAAGAGTGTTTGATATTCTTCGAGCACATTTGGGAAAATGCATGCCACCATTTTGTATCTTTAATTGCTTCTGCTGAGGCATTGGTTTCCATTTTTTTCGTTTCTAGATTTGAAACTTTTTTTTACCAGGGTGTTGGTGTTAGCTTGAATGACCCATTTGAAAGTTACAGAAGAAACAAAAGCTATACATACAATCGTCGTAAGTTTCAATTTTTATTTCAATCATATCTTTTTTAATTTTTAGGAAATGTATACATTGTTGACCAGATTGCAATTGGCGAACAGAATTTGGCTATGTTGATCTTTACGTAGCATTTCTCTCAAAATAATTAATGATATTTGGGGGGGGGGGGGGGGGTTGGCTATTTAAGAAAAGTTTGTTTCGTTTTGTGAAAATTGGTGATTCATAAATTCTGGAAAGTTTATCAACAATAAGGGATAAATGGATTTCTTTTAAATGTTTTTGACTAGTCTTAACAGATTTTCTAAATTCTCACAATGCTTATATATATATTTCGAATATTTTTACCATATGTAATTACCTTAACTTGTTTTAAGTCTTTATTTAATATTAATTTATAAATATTTTTCTAAATCGCCATACCACCACGGTAAGACAAATGATATCCTTTTTATCAGCCTGCTTATTTCTTTTTATATAATTACCTTAAAATAATATTGTAAGTCTTCAATCAAGGATATCGAGAATCATGCTGTTGTTATCGTCATATTTTCTGTACCCTGGGTTCCGTCTTTGTTTTTTTTCATTATTTTCTTAACTTTGTTATTCAAGGTTCTGGTACCCAAGTTATATTTTCTGTATCACGTTTTAACGTTTAATCAATGTTAGAAAATATATCATTTTTCATTTCAAAGCCATAGAACCATCATATTTTCAATACTACGTTCACAGCTTTAGCTATGTTTTGTATGTTCTTTATGGTTAAAAATTTGATGATCAAGAACGTAAAAATTATCTTTAAAGATTGCTAAAACATAATGTAAGAAGCTACTCTACCTCTTGCAAAAGTAAGTTTTTCAGAAAATATGATAACTGATTATTATATCATACAATGAGTTTACAGCAAACATTCCCAGGAGGCAGGTTAGGGTTGTGAAATGACTGATGTCATAAACATAATAATTGAAAAACTGAAATTGTTCTGTTTAGCTCGAAAAGAACGAGACAGATGAAGTAACTGAAGTTTACTTCATGATGAAGTAAAATAGATGAAGTCAAATGAAGTCAAGTTTTGTGCGAAGAGAGGATTGATAAACATCACTGGAACTTTAAGAAGACACGTTTATGGAAACATGATGAAGTAACATTTTAGAACGTGGTAAATGTTTTCATAATTATTTCAATTATTGAAATAATATGGAAATTATCATTATGTACAGAGGAAAGCAAAGAATAAGAAAAATCCATTTTTGCATCCTATGAAGTTTTCTTGAATTTTACTATTCTGGCTACTTATTGGGGAATACTTTTTATTTATTTGGTTATTTTAATTTTTTCTGCCAGGAGATGTCTTTTGTCAACAGTTTTTAATTATTGGATTTGTGGAATTAGTGGCTGAATGTATTAAATGTTCCACGTTATTAAATATAGCGGTGTTCTACGTTATTAAATGCGTTATTGAATATGGCGTTAAAAAGCGTCCAAAGGTCTGGTAAACAATTAAGTTCAATTGATTTGCGTTTCTTTCTTCTTTCTTCAATCAAAATTACTTTATTGTTAAAAATATAATCACATAAATTGCATCTTAAATTTAGTAGACTTTTGGTTAAGATTTAAACTTTCGTTTTTCAGAGCGTTTTTGTTTGTTAAGATGGCGGCCAGGCCTTACTCCGTTTTCAACAACCTGGCTGATGTTAAAACGATTAATTTAGGAAATGTATTCCATATTACTCAACAAAGAGTATCACTAAAAAATTCCTCACCTAAAACATATTTTAGCAAAATCGTTCAATGGATACCACAATGGCAAATTTTCATTATAAATCGTTCAAAAATTTCCTTGGATATCGTCATAAATAATTTCTGCCATTCGATCATATCCCAATGGCGTATAATGCAAATCATCATCCCAGAACTTTTTTCTTTCTTCCTCGTCCATTGTCCTAAAAGGCAATTCTTCTGCTAAATCACACAGAATTACATTATCTTTTCCTTTAGAGTATTCTCGTATCAAATCATTTACGTTACCCCACGTCTTTTCTGCTGTGTTATTTTCAGAATTTGCGGGAATATTTGAATCAGGAATTGTTATAGCTACTGTTTTTATTCCTTCTTTATGTACAATTTTATGCATATTCTTAATGGTGTTGAATAACCGTCCTTTTTCACATTTTTGGTAAACATCATTCGTCCCACCAAGGATAATTACTAAATTCAATGGCTTGTATTTTTGTATTAATAAAGGCAATCTGTTTGCCATCTCTGGATAAACACATTCTCCACTTTTTCCTTCGTTGTACACACGATATGTTATTTTGCTGTTATCTGCATTTAACAGCTCGCCAAGTTTCTTCGTGTACGGATGAAAAGCAGCTCCTCTTTCGTAGTACCCTTCCGTTATCGAGTCTCCCACACAAAGAACTCTTTTTTCAGTGTCTTTTTCGTTAGATCTTGCTTCTAAGCTATTTGTTGCGCTGTCTGTACTGTTATTATCTTCTCCACTGCCAAACGTTTGGATATCATTGTCATCATAGACGGGGGTAAATGTTGTCAAAGTGTTTGTAGGTTTTGTTGTAGAATTGTATTTTGAATTTTGAACAGCGCTGACTTTTTGTGAAGACTTTTTTGTCTTTTTTGCAAAATTGGTTTTGTTTTTGCTTGTCCGCGGCCCTGTTGATAAATCATCACTGTTTGAACCTGATCCGGAATAATCGTAAATAGAATCATTAATATTATCATTGATCACTGAATGTGTACTGACTGGCTCAGGTGTTGATTTCGGACTTGGGGTTACGGTAAAAATACGAGATGATTTTGTCGTAATTGGAGTTTCGCTTATGATTGTCGGATTTTTGCTTGGTATTGTATGTGTGGAAATGAATTGAATTTGTTTTGCCTTTGTTGGTTTGTGAACAGACTTTGCTTTTGATTTCTCTCGTTTTATGTTTTCAATTTTTTTCAGTTCTCCGGGAGTAGCTAATTTTATCATCCAGCTTTCTGTTGGTTGTTTTTCTGTTTCTTTGACAATATCAGTTTTTGCATGATCATCATCATTTTCCATATTTTCAGACTTTTTCTCATTTTCTTCGTTTTTAGAGCTTGATTTGTTTTCAGGCAATTTTTTCTTGGAGGTGATCTTTTTGTTTTTCTTTCCACTTTTTTGGCGTGATTCCGAATTATCTTCTAAATCATTTGGTCCATTGTAATTATTAGAAGTCATTTTTGGTAACGGTTTCGCTTTTGCAAGTCCACTGGTAGGACTATTTTCAGAAAGGATTTCATTCAAATTTTTCAGAGTTGTATCTTCTATATTTTGTTTTAGATCATTTTCCCCTTGATCATCACCCATTGTTCCTTCTTCTTCGTTAAATTGTGCTTCGACGTTTAGTAAATCAATTATTTGCGCAGTATATGGATTTTTCTTCTGTTTTTTCTTGTGAAGCTTGTGAACTAAAAACTCATCTTCGACTTCAGAAGATGCTGAAATATAAAGATTATATGAAATTAATATGAAATGAATGTTAGAACTGTTATCATTAAGGACTACTCCTGATTTTCAACTGCCCTTGCATATATAGTGTATATATGTAGATCATACTAACCAATGATAACTATATACAATGCATCCAATAGGATTTACACTAAAATTTCTGATCAGTGAGAGCCCACAAATAAGTTTGTGATGTTCGAATTATTGTTTTGTTTTGAAAATGCTTTTAATAAACAAAACACAAGCTGACTACCGCGCAATGTAATTCTTGATTTTAGCTCGTGCTATCTTTCACGAACAATTCTATGGAGACAAAGTGATAGAACGTTTAAATCTAGAATTTTGAAAATAAGTGTGGTCTTAACAGGGAAACTTGAATTGTGTGTAGCTTAAATTTTTTGAAAGAAAAAAGGATGATATTTAGGTACAGAGGATGATATTTAGGTAAAGAGGATGATATTTATCTTGGACACAAATACAAGTTCATTTAAACCTGTGAATAGTCTTACCTGTTGCTTTTTCGCGCTTTTTGATATTATATCCATGTATGTCCACCACCAAAAACACAAACAATACGAAATATTTTATTCCATTTTTCATTTTGACTCTTGCTAATCACATCTTTTTACAAAGTTTTATTTGGTCGCATCTGTGTATATATATCATTATGTATCTCAGATAAGCCTATATCATATGATTCTTGGGTAAAGCAGCTTTTGAGAATTTGACATTAGACTTCATGCTTCATTGAAAATCATTGGTTTCATTAAACATAACCATTAAACATTGATTGTTTTTGTACAACCGCTAGGTGGTATTTACTTTCAGTAAGAAAAAGTGTGTCTTCCATTTGTGTAGCGTGTCGGATTGGCTGTAGGGTAAAGGCTGGTTTCGTTGGCGAAGGGTATTACCTTGATCGTTATTTTTGAAATGTTTATTGGATGCAAGCCCATACTTATGCAAACAATGGTAGAGTGGTCAAGTGGCCAGGCGCTATCTTTTGAACTCAAACTTTTGGGAGGGCTCGAGCTAAAAAAAACTTCGCTTATTTAAACATAATTCGTTTATATAAAATACCACAATACGGCCAAGAACCAACAGTCAAATAATATGTTGGCACTTTCGATGCTTGTAATGAGTACCAACGGCTGTCGCTGGATGTAAAAGGCTAAAACCGACCAGGGTTATGAGTAGCGCCGGAAAAGATAGTAACCAAAAAATGGAAGTATTCGGGCTAGGCACGTTAAATACGATAACTCAACTCAACTCAACTCGGGATGCTCTGTTTGCAGCTTGTAGCGCAGACTAGCTGTGGCCAGCTTATTCATCACCTGCTCACACATGGATCAAGCAAAATTGTTTTTATGTCCTTTTTTTTATTACCGTTATGTAATGTAAATCAAGTTCCTTGGTCATTATGTCTTTCTTGCAGTATTTGCTTAAAACCATGAGGCTGGTTGAGACACTGGTTGTTGATCACTGGTTGTTGAAGGCTGTGGTAATACGTAACAGCTATGTAAACAGGAATATTTGCGCAAATGCAACTGAATAAAAATAATTAATTTTCAATTATATTTCTGGAGATTTTTTTCACAAGTTATTCTGCTGTTTAGCTGGATTTATATTTTAGTGTGTGTTACTTATTTTTTATAAAAGCTACGGATAATTAAAATTGCGTTGCTTAAATCTGTGTTATTTAAATTGATTTCATATCCACTGCAACACTCAGAACTTAAAAGATTTTTTATTAATTGACACTGAAAAGTTGCTGTTCCACCAGAGATCGTTGTTTCGACAAATTATTTCAAATTGTTTGAAAGTTTCATCAGTCATGAAGTTGTTTCGTCGTCAGGTCTTATCTTTCCATTTGTTGATAACAATATTCACGATTTTAAATATCAGTGGATATATACCACTATGTTTTTGTTACGTAATCAAATTGGATGAATCAAATTTTGAGGATTATGTGTTTCATGATCATACGCCTTGGATTGTTGGAATCAAAGACAAGATTTCAGAAAATGCTTTGAATAGTATTTATGAAGATGTCAAAGATAGAATAAACATTGGTATAATAGATGAAGAAGATTTTAAACTTGCTGAAAAGACAACGGTAAGATTTAAAGTTTTGTAACACTGGTTTCATTTCTAGTTTTGTGAAATAAATATTAACGATTTAAGAATCGATTTAAGTAAAAATAAAACAGCGATTTTTGACAGTTTTGAAATGATTTAACATCTTGCTTTTCAACCACTTTTAAAAAATCTGCAGATGGTTTTTCTCTTTATGGAACATGAATACTCTGTTTAATGAAAATAATTTTTATGCATTAACACAAGAAATCCGTTAGTAATTCATAACATAAAAAGTACATTTTTGGAAACTCTTTTGGAAAGTAAGAAAAGGAAAGTTTTAATTTTTTGAAGCCTGGTTCCCATAAAATCGTAAGACCGTCGATCCCCTCTTTCAGCTCCCATAGAGATCAAAAACACTGTGTTTCCATTGCTCGGAAAACAGTCGGGAATCAAGCATCCCAAAGCACCCCATCATGCTATGACAAAAAAGCAACAACAAAAACGAAACAACAGGCGAAAAGGCACGGAAATGCTAGCTTTTGATTGGGTGGTAACATGCATGTTACCATATTTTAAAAAGGTGCTTCGGCGACAAGTGTTTCCATTAAACTTTTCTTTGATTGGTAGAGTCGCAAGAGCCGGGAAATTTCAACTCAGTTCAACTCTGTCGATCCTTGCGATTCACAATCGGGACAGTCATAATAATTGCAGGGAAGTTTTAATAAAATCGGAAACCTTACTCAGACTGTCGCCGACAGGTCGCCGGTGCTCTTACGATTTTATGGGAACCAGACTTTGATATGACCTCATTCATGGGACACGCCTGAAGTAAATAAATACTCGTCAATTGTAAAAAATGATTTTTGTAAAGATTTTTAAATTAGTTTTTCTCAACAGTAAAATTTGCTTTTTTATTTAGAGTTCATCGCAGAATTCCTTGCCGATCAAGAACTTCATAATTTATCCATTTGGTGGTAAAATACAGAAAATTGTGAAACGGAAAACTGGAGAATCAGCGAATACTGCGATTGACGAAGCATATGCCAGTTTCCCTGATATAACAAATTGGCTACCCAATGTTGTTGATGATAAGAATACCATCCTGAAAGGTTTCATTCAACAAGCATATAGTGGGATTCCTGCAAAATTTCCAGTTGTTCTATTTACTGGTAAGTATATCTTCAGGAGGGGTTCATTAAATTTTACGTCATGAAATGCATTACAGCAATAATGTTTAAAGCAAACACCAGGTGCAAATAATGTATAGGTAAATTATGAAATTATGAAACGACACCGGCTGATATAAAAAAATAGTTCTCATTTTGATCTTCATCCGAAATTCATGGTCTTTATTCTAGCTTTAAATTTATGGCCTGTTTCTATGACCTGTAATTGGTTAAAATGATAAGAAACAATGGCTTAAACTTAAAATTTACTGTTTTTGCAAATACGAAAATACCTAGCAGTTTATGGCTTAGTGGTGAGTCGCAAAATATAATATTTTTATTTGCAATGAAGCTATTTTGTATGTGTATGCCGTGTATGTGCTGTATGGATCTATAAATCTATCTTGAGGATAGAGAAAAGTACACGATGGCTTTTAGTTCAAATTAGACACCAACTTTAGCATCAAAAATTGATTTGCTCACTGAATTTTCCTTACATTTTGCCTGAACATCGGTCGAAAAAGTCAGTGTGCAAACGTTAATTTCTTTATTAATGTCTACATTTGTTATTTCAGATGAATCAAGCACACCTCTTTTCTACAAACTGATCACTTTGAAGTTTTCATCGTTGTTTCATTTTGGTCTAATAAAAAACCCCCCACCAGCGACGCAAGCAGTGTATGCCATTTCCAAATTGCCTCGTTTCCTTGTGTTACTCACAGAACTTCTCAAAGATGGAACACCAAGAATAAAACCAGTTCCTTATGACGAAAATATTCATGGTTCCCTCAGCTACGCGCATATTATACGGTTCTTATATTTGGTTCACAAAAGATACTTCAAGGAACTTCTTCAAAACGTGAAAACTTCTCCTGGCGATGACCTTAATGTTGAGGAATATTTTGAACCACATTTTCTTAAATTTCCTGAGTTGATGCAGTTACCCCCAGGAGAAAAAGAGAAAAATGATAGATCGTCCACGAGTTCTGAAAACGACGATGGGTGAGTGGTAGAGGAAATTTATTTTTAAATTTGTGAAGCAGTTTAGATTTCGGAATTTTGCTTCTTTTTTTTTGCAGTCTTTGGTAAAGATTCAAAGGATACTAAATAGATTTTATGAAATTATATATTCGCAACATGGGGCAGATTTGAACACATTAGTTGGTTTTGATTTTAATAAACGTGTGTGCGTTTTAAACATTTCAGACCAAAGACGTCAATGAGAGGTGAAGAGAAAACATTCTGCAGCAGTGTTGTTGACGTTTGTATTTTTATTGTTGGAAAAGATTTAGAATCATTAAACAATAGAAAGAGAACTGATGATGTCATGGCAAATCTTACAGGTGTCAAAAGAAAAGTACAGGAAACAGGTGTGTTTAATGAAATGTTTTTTAAAGAATATCAAATTAAATTTGCTGTCTTTTAGTTTTTCTTTTCTTTTTGTAAAAATATTAAATGTCAAATTTTAATGTTAATTTTGTAAAATATACACTGTTCAATGACATAATGGCAACCTTTTGATTTGATTTGACAAGATTTTGAGAAATCTAATTTTTTTCAAGGAAAAACAATTGCAGTCTTCAAGATTGACATAAAGTGTAACGAAGAACTCGAAATTAGTTTTGATATTTACAGTGAAGATGTCCCGATTTTATTGATCGTGAGGCCAAAGAAATATTTGTATACTATGAGCATTGTTGATGAAATCTCCACGTCATTGGAAGAATACATGGTCGATGCATTATCTGGAAAAATTGGCCATAGAAAATATGAAAAGCTGCCTTCGATCGTTGCTGGTATATGTAAAGAAAATAAAATTAAAGATGACGGTGATGGAGTAAGATCTGGTGGGGACACCCGCGGAAAAAGCGAGTTTTAGGTCCTGACATTTTGTGTTTTCATAGATCGATTTCTCAGGTCGTCTTTTTTACCAATCGTCAAATTTAATCACAGATTGAAATTACAATAAGATGGTCTGAAAGTGCTTTTTCGTTTTCGTTATGGTAAAAGAAAGTGTTACAATGTAACATTTGTGGAGATTTGGGACACTTCATCTAAACTTGTTAGAGATTTTAGTCTGCAGTAATTAAAAAAAGAAATAAAGACTTACACGAAGACTACAAAGATTTACACGATCAATTATTGATTTCATATTCTGACTTTATCGCACATTCATACAAAAAAACATACGCGGAGAAATAGCATTTACATTTAGCTACTTCTAATAGAATTTTGAAGGACATTTTTCAAATGAAATAAATATCTAGTTACTTTGGTTAAATGCCATTTAATAGTTCTTCCTGGCTTGAGGCTGGTTCAACTTGTGTACTTTACTAATTCTGAGTCTGGAATCTAAAAAGGAAATCAATCATATGAGACTGACAAAACAAATTTCTCAAATTGGCATTCAAGCAAATGCGAAAGAGAAAAAAAGATCAGTTGGTTCTGCAATCTGAGTTACAACTGACTGGTTCGGCTCTTCGTCGTATGCAGAATATATATAACTATAATTCGTTTTCTCGTGAGAGCATTCTAACAATGTAAACAGCATCCTACGTTAACTATCAGAATCACATATTGCATAGTAAAAAATATAAACTCACAGCTTTCGTCAAAGCTTGCTCCACGTCAGATACCAAATCTTCCACATCTTCAAGTCCAACGGAAAATCTGATCTAAAAGGACAATCAATACATTTTGAATGAATATCAACAAGAATTCAGAAAAGATAACGGTCGTTAAGTTTACTTCAGAGAACACGTGTTATTCAGAAAAGATAACGGTCATTAAGTTTACTTCAGAGAACACGTGTTATTCAGTCAAATTATTGATTATTACTTAAAAGCATGCAATCAAAACGTGTAAAAGTTTTTCCCTTTTTTCAATATCTCGTTTAGTTCCCGAGATATTATACTTTGGAGCTGAGACCTCAGTGTACGATTTTCGCGATGCGTGAAACTAAAGAATTTGCGAATTTGTGACGTAAAGTGTTTATGTTGTGAAAGTAACAAAACATAAAATCAATGATTACTCTTTTGTTACTTAATCAAAGTTGTTGAAACATGGCAAAGACAACAATTGAGCCGTGAAAAACTTTTAACAATTCACACAATGTTGCCACATCAACGAACTAGTTACCAGACTCCTTTGATTGTTTCGATAAATTTATTTTTACATCACCTCCCGTAGTAAATATTTTATTTTTGAAGATGTTAATTAAACATCAAGCTTGCTAAGAACCATTTAAAATTATGTTTAAAAAATATATCGCACAATTCACTGAATAATGAGATCTTTTGAATTTTCATTTTAGAGGTCTGGTAACTAAAATGTTGTCATGGCAACGAAATTCTATGTAAGAAAATGTTGATTGCCGTTCAGTTGTTGTTTATGAAAATTTCTATTGACTTTGCTTCAATAGTTTTTGAGTAATCAGTACTTTTATATTATCTCATTTGCACAACATAACCCAATTACGTCACAAACAATGAAATTATTTAGGCGTTTCACCACCACTGTTTACCACTAAAACGTCCTCTTCAAACCTTCATATTTCAAAAACTATCGTAGACATTGAAAAACCAGAAAAGCTTGTGAATTCTCATCAGACATTCCTTCGTAATAAACAATAAAAATTTTCGAGTCATATGCACTTTAAATGTAATTCACAAACTCTCAACTCCTGTTTTTACAATTAATGTGTGCTTAAATAAACTAACTTTTCATATATCGAGCATATAAAAAAATTTATTATTCTTACCAATGTGTCAGAAATTCCAAGTTTTACTCTATCTTTTGGATCAACTGAGGCATGCGTCATTACAGCTCTAGAAAAAATAAGTTTTATTTCCGATGTAACTCACATACCAATGATGCAAATGAGAAATTTTACTTCTTTAGTAGCAGTAGAGTGACTTACAAAAAGCTACCGTACATCATAAAGCTAAAGTATGAATTAAATACCATTAAACATTTATGGGATTTATATAGCTGTTAAGCGTATCTAAGTGTTTAGTTTTACGGAAGTTCTGCAAGACTTTCAAATCATTTATCTAGCTGTTAAACGTCTGTTTAGTTTTACGGAAGTTCTGCAAGACTTTCAAATCATTTATCTTGCTGTTAAACGTATCCAAGTGTTTAGTTTTACTTACGGAAGTTCTGCAAGACTTTCAAATCCTCCTAAACTCTCAGCCAAAGTAAATATCTACAAATTAAAAACCAAATCATGATGAAAATAATTACGCATAATTATGCATATTTATCAACAACATAAATGATATCGTAAATATTTTACACAATACTTTACACAATCTGGACGTAGATTTCTTGATGTTCCTTGCAACAGTATAACATCATTATGAAATAACTGGTTTAAAATGAACTTCTACAATTATAGAAACATTAGTAAGCTTTTGAATACCTTCAAAGAAGAAAGGAAGGTTTGTGATGTTTTGAGATCACCATGGAGATCAAATGATAACATTCCACTGAAACCTGTACATTGCTTTTTCACCAACTCATGCTGTGGGTGACTTGGTAAACCTGTCAATCAAAAACAACCTCTAGAAATTCAAATATTCTTCAAAGAGTTATCAATCTTTAAACTATACTTATTAAATATTATCAAGGAATAAACTCACGTAATCATCATCAGAGCCATATGCCAATCATCATATACCACTGCTACCAATGAAGTTTTTGACAAGATGACATCATCACAATGAACTTATCAAGTGTATACAGAATCTAAGAAAAGTCCTCGGAGCGTTCCTATTTAAATTTTGGTTTTGTAAGTTTCCGGATGGACTTCGAAAGTAAAAAAAAAAGGTTTGATAATAATCCTTTCATAGTCCAAATTAGGACTATATTTGAGTCTGTGACCGAAGACTGGTTAAAAAATAGCCCTTACCAGGGTAAATGACCCGTTTAATTCTCGGAGATGCTTCGAGATATTTGGCAATAGCAAGAGCATTTTCTTGATGCTGTTTCATGCGAACATGCAAAGTTTTGACACCTCTGTTAGCAAGGTAACAGTCAAAAGGGCTTGGCACACAACCAGCAGCTGAAAGAAAATCAGATTAGTGAATTATTATTAAAATAGAAAAATAGATTCTGTACATAAAAGAGAAACGAACTATACATACATATTTTAGAAAAATAAACAGAAAAATCTGAAGCAAACATAGCTGGAAGTTTTACATGATGAAATTTTGATAATAGAAAACGGTTAACATAGCAGTGCTGTATGACGTACCATTCTGCAAAAACTTTAGCTTCTTGTATAATTCATCATTACTAGTGCAAACCATGCCAAGACAAGCATCACTGTGACCTAGTTTAATGTAACATTTCTAATTTTAACAACAACAAATAAATAAAGGAAAACAAAATTATATCTTTATGGTCTAGAATTTACTCAGTCAAGTAATGAAAATTAAGTCAGTAATAAAACTTTAATGAAAATGGACTCCAGCTCTTGATCTGTACTGCCCTACCACGGCAATTTTCATGACAGTAAATTCAAGAATTGGAATGATATTAATGCTGACCATAATGAAGATAGGAATTTGATATAGTATTCCTAACTACAATATATTCATTTAGATAAACTTAAAAAAAATTACAATGCTCTTTTGTGATTAAGATTTAAATTTGCATTTTGTAGTTTTGAATTTGGCAAACTTTTAAAAGTTTCTGAACATGTGGCAACGAAGAAAAATGCAAAATTCTACTTTTTAACATTCTGGCTTTTTTTTAAAATAAGAATCCATCTCCAGAACGGTTGTCAAATGTGTGGTCTAAAGTGTAGTCTGACGACTATTCCCTGGTACTTATAGGTCTTTGGGGGATACATTATTGCCATAAATGTTATTAAATTCTATTGCAATTACCGTTGAGATATTTTGTCACAGAATGAAAGACAATATCTGATCCCCACATCAATGGTCTTTGGAAGTATGAAGACATGAATGTATTGTCTGTTACAACAACGATATCCTGCAAAAAAGATATCAGATGAGAAAATTACAGTAATATAAAGATTACTCTTGTGAACACTGTAAAATGAAGTGCCATTTTTGAATTTTAAAATGTAGATGTGTCGTTAAATATGTGCATGCATCTTTTGAGGGTAAAATTGAACAATGATATGTATAATTGTCAAAAAATCCACAGAATCACCAGCTCAGAGTAAGCTACTTACCTTAAACTTGTATGGTATCTATCTACTCACGTTGGATGTGTGTTCTATCTATCTACTCACATTAAACTTGTGTGGTATCTATCTATTTACCTTAAATTTGAGTGCTATTTATCTACTTACCTTAAATTTGAGTGCTGTCCATCTACTTACCTTGAATTGATGTGCAATCTATCTAATAGCACTTACTCAAATTTGTGTGCTATCTATCTACTTACCTTAAATTTTAGTGCTATACATCTTTAGTACTTACTTTAAATTTGTGTGCTATCTTGCAGGCACCTTCAATATCAACTATCTTCATTGTAGGGTTTGTTGGTGTTTCAATCCAGAGCATCTAAAAAAAATATGAAAAGTGTTTAGTAGAGCTACAGAAAATGCTTGATAAGGTTTTGTCTTCTAATGAATTCAAATGATAATATCAATTGCTTTATCAACAGACAAAGATCTTTAAAGCATGAATATGAATATCTAGAATAGACTTTCAGACAAATTTTCAAAATTATTTTAAATACTTTGACTGATGGGCCAGCCAATGCCTGCATTTTTACACATTATTTTAATTTCATTATTGGTAAATTCAAAAAATTTAAAAGCAAACTGAAAATAGCTCTGATAGAGATCTAGACAGAGATGTGGTGTAATGAAATTTATCATTTTTTATCTTCTGCATTTAACCTCTTGTGGTTTACCTTTGTTTGACCAGGCTTGATGCTTTTCTCAATAAGATCTAAGTCTCTGCAATCCACGAAGCTGAATTCTATGTTGTGGTTGACCAAGATCTTAGAAAACAACCTATTTGTTCCTGTGCAAATAAAAATAACACAAAATGCAACTTTCAATTTGCTTACAAGGCAAGTGCAGTAACCAAATGTACTGCTTTTGTACTGTTAATGTTGATTATTACAGTGAATACATGCAGTAATGATGATATGTATTATATAACTTGATTGTATGTTGTGATTTACACATTTTATTTTAAAGTCTGAGGTTTTATTAAGCTTTTAAACCTGGAAAATTTATCTTCTAAACCTGGATTGTTTAAATTTTGTTTGACCCATCTTATAGTCGTAACACCTAATTAAAAAAAAAATAGTGCACAAGCAAAGTTATTTGGCCTTTTAATGCTCTAAATACCAGGCAATACCAGGCAAGCTACATGCCTCAGGGAACTAAAACAACAACAAACTTTAGGAATGACTACAAATTGAGAGTACTTTTGGCCATGGTGTTTGTTATTCTGGTTTATAAATATCTTGTTCTTGGGTTGTTCAGGGGTGTTCTCTGTTTTTTCATAAAAGTTGAAAATCATGCTTCCTGGATTTATAAACTGGTTATATATTGCATTAAAATAAATTAAAATAGCTAGGATGGGTATCACAGTGTACTATGTGCCTGCCTGCCTGCCATTATTCAATAATTGTTGAACTCATACCTCCATAAACATCATCCATTACAACGACATGGTCACCACTTTTCAACATCAACATAAGTGTTGTTGTTGCACCAAGACCTGATGAGAAAGCCATTCCTGTGAAGGAAGGATACATCTGTCAGAGGAAAGAGTTAGAATTTCATACAATTGATTCAGAAATTGCAAATTATTAGCTTTGGGGAAAGATTCATTAAACTGTTAGCAAATTATTTTAAAACTACACTTTTTATGATTTTTGCCCACTTTTAGCTTTCATATGCAGAATATGAATTAAAATCACAATTATAAAGATTCAGGTACCATATTTTGCTCCTTCAATTGATGCCACACACTGCTCAAAGCATTCCCTTGTTGGATTTCCACTTCTTGAATAATCATATCCCTAAAAAGCAAACATTCACTTGAATCTTCAATTTATGGTAGATTGTTCAAAGTGTTGGTTTCCTTCAATTCATCCTCTGCTGGTTTAAGTTTCCCATGTATAAGTTGTAATATCCTTCTGATTCAGTAAAGTTAAGTCAAACTCTATTATCACAGACTTATGGCAGGTCCATGACACACACAAATTCAATTCAGTAAATGTTTTGTTTGGCAACACCAATTCAACATTCCATACTGGCCCGGCAAGAGAATAGTATTCAAAAATGTGTTTTTAAATGTTTTTTCAAAATTTTTATCATTACTAATAGGAGAAAGAGCCATTGGTGAACGTAATAAAGCTCAAAATATTTCAAAATTGAGTTTAAAATTCATCATATTTATTTCAAATTTTTATTTATATATACTCAAAAAAGCTTTTTAATTCATTATTAATTTTTGCATTTAAATAAACTCTTGATAAACTCTCTGGCTAGTATAATTTTATTTGGATATTTTTTTTAAAGATTCTGTCAGCTGAAAATTAGTAAGTAAAGTAAATCCCAAAGTGAGCGAATGGAGATTTTTTTATTCTTTTGGCCAAGAGACCATGGAGAGGTCAATAACTGCAGAAATTATATCTAATTAAAGATTGTATTAACGTATGAATAAAAATATGAAGTAAGAAATTTTCAACTCAGTTTTGAAATATTTTGGACTTTATAATGCTCACCAGTGGAAATCACAGCTTTTTGCTGTCGACAGAAAGTGGTGACTGCCAGACTGGAAAGTTTGTAAAGTGTGCAGGCAAGTGAACAATAGATTTGTGATGTAAACCTTTATTTCTTTAAATTTGCGCGGGCAAGTTATTGCCTGCGCATGACATAGTTTCCAGTCTGGGGTGACTGTTACCCAGCCTCAGTACTTTTTGCTGTTGTTGTTGCAGCGTTTTTAAAAACCTCCGTTTTTGTTGTTTTTGTGCGTTCACATTGCTCCAGTGCATTTTCAAAAGCCTCCGTTTTTGTGACTATCCGCTTTTGACAGCATTTTCAAAAGCCTCTGTTGTTTTTGCTCAAAACGGAGAGAAAAGTATCCGTTTTGTGCGGAGCAGTGGTGAACACTTTCACAAAAACAGATACTTTTCAGATGCAATGTGAACAAGGCCTAAAAGTAATACTAGTCTTTCTAGACTTTTATCTTCAATTACCTTCTGACATTAAAACAGCAAATAGCACAAACTCCTTCAAGCATACAGTAAGATCAAAAATTTGTTTCATGCAAAACTTACTGAAAAACGAAAACAGAGTTAGCAAATACCGCTAATTCTATGCACATACTTTCTTTAAACTTTTAGTAAGATAAACCTTTGTTTATTGTTTCCCTTTTTACACACCCCTAAAAGGGACCATCACGGAATTAAGGTTCCTTCAACCTTTCTGATGTTATCCCTGCCCGCCACTCTAATTAGGGGTTTGTGATCTCTTAAAAATTGTATATATTTATTTTTTACCACTCTTCTCTTGATATTTTAAAACTTTGTAAATATTTTAAATAATGCAAAATATTACATACATACATACATACCTGTGAGGCGCTTATATAAAGTAGACAAAAAGGCACGGTGGGGGTGTTTTTTTTGTGTCAAATGTAGGAGTTTTAACACAACACAAACCCAAACTTCTCCACAAAACGACTATTAAAATGTTCCAATTTACAAATAACACAGCGCTTTTATTTCCCTTTTTTTCAAATTTTAAAATAAAATTTACAATAAACGTCTTGAGTCTAGGACAACAGACCTGATAAGCGAGCTGATGGCACGTGTATCGAATCTAACGATTTGTGTGTTTAAAAAAGAATTCACATAGACTAATGCATTTGAATAAATGTATATCAAACAACTCACGTGAGTCTCTCCAGGAAGATCCTGTTTGAATGTTGTTGCCATTGATATTGGAGGTATGACAGCACGTGAATTCCATTTTTCAGGCTCTTGTCCGGCGTGAATAGCATTAGTTGCAAAGTGTGCAAATGGTTTCAATGTTGCCATTTTGATTCCAAGTCGAAAAGAACTTCGGGTCACGCTTGAACGACGAAACCTTATGTTTTCACGATTTCACGTGCAAACACGTAAGTAATAAAAGATCGAAAACGAGGCTCATTGAAGTTCACAATAAAATATATCTCAAGACTTCTCAAGACAACAAAACACAGCCAAGAAACAAAACAAGTAGAAAATGGCGCATTTAACCACTGACTCAGGCCTTGAATGCAGGTAGGTAAAATGATTATTGAGAATTAATTTTGTCACTCCAGAATACATTTTTATAAGACAGCACAGATGGATGAATGTTTAATTAATGATTAATACAATGGAATGGTTCTATATTGTATTATACTAGGTTTTAAGTAAGGCCTATATCTATTGTACTAGATATTATGTGTAATGAAAATTTATGATAAATTCTCTGCGACCTACTGTACTATTATACTACCTTAAAGGGGTTATGCAACCTAAATTTACCCCTCGATTTTATTTGTTATTCTTAAAATGTGACCTTTTTCCCGTCAATTTGATACTTTGATTGTCACAATATGAATACGATAAGTATTTCAAATTGCCTTTATTTTTCTTTGAAGAGGTTTTGCAAAATTAAAGTCGGCCTTGTGACGTCAGTGGTAGAACCAAATTGCAGTTTTTGTGTTGCGTTGTATAGGATCCTCACATTCAAAACACAATTTCTTCATATTTGGGAAATTTCACAAGTCGGAATGAATGGGACATTGAAACTGCACCATTCCTGCATAATTTGCAGGTTTTTCAAGATTAAATCTCAACACAATGGGGGTGTTAAACACCTATTGAAAATTAAATGGCTTGTGTGCATGATGTCAGCAAAGTCTTCTTCATTATTTGAAAGACTTATGTTCTGAGTCTGAACTGTCTTGTCTTTGAAAATCTGAATTGCTGCTGCCTGACTCTGACATTGTGCAACGAAACTAAACAACACACAATCTTTGACTTTTGTTTAAGTTTCGTTTTGTGGCCTGATAACCACTGTGCATCTTCCTGTGACATCATGATTTCATACTCTTGCCCTTTCAAAGGAGAGAAACACCTTTATTAGCTCATGAAACATTGCAATATATGTGTCTTCGAGCTCAGAGGATTACCAAGAAGATTCTTGAAGTGACAGTACCATGCATCTACATGCTCTTCTGCATTTTCTCCGCTCGGATCTTGAAAGACTGTGACGATTTCTTGCCTGAAATACCATTGATTTGTTGATAGTCTTCCAGCTTTGTCCATGCCCTCTCTGAGGAGTCTGCGATTCCTCAATTCTGCTCCTTTCCTCTAAACTTTAGGGATTTTTGGTAGATATTTCTCATCCTGCATGCTTATTGGCTTCAACAAATCGCTGCTAGGAGCATATTGACTTCTCCTTTTCCTTTTACTTGTGAAGTAAGTGAAATATGTTCCTGATCTCTACTACATAGTGATCTTTCTCGTTCGTTGTCTCCTGCTTTCGTGGAAGAACATGTAAAGTTGTGCAGACCATGCCAGGCTTCAACTCCAGGAGAAAACTACTAGCCACCTGCAATCCACCACCATGTCAAACCGCCCATGGCAATATCTAGCAATCAAATTTAAAAGACCTTTGGGAAATCAATTTTATTTTCTGCTGGCCATTACAGTGGTGTATACAGTGAATACAGTGGTCTTCCAGTATTGAAAATTGTGACAACGACATCAGCTGACGAATTCATACCCTTTTTAAACACAATTTTCTCCACCCATAGCATTCCCGAAAAAGTTAAGAGCAATAGTGATTGGCCATTTCAGGGGAGAGTTTTGCCACAGAGTTTTACTAAGCAGCAGTGGACCTGCAGAAAACTTTATGAGGATGCTAATAAAATTTGCACATACAGTATATGCACGATAGGAAGTTTCCACGTATAAAAAAGTTTTTAATCTTCCGGATCGGAGAATGACAATACAGTATGCGCAGATATAGTGGGTGCTTTTAAAGCAATACATGCTGTGACTAACTCGTTTCCCAACCTGGTGCAATAATACTTGAAAAAGCCCTGTGCTGTTTAGACATATGTAAACTTAGATTCTTTGATCCTAGTGAATGTAAAACATGTTTGTTTTGTTTTCATTGCATTTCACCTTTATTCATGTCATCAAAGTGCAACATAGTGTAAAATGGAACATTTATTATATCTAGAGATATCAATTACATGATATTGCTTCGAAAACAACTTCATATTCTCGGAAAATACACACACCATGAAATAGAAAAAGCCAGAAGAAAACGTTATTTTGATGTTGCTATATGAGCTCACTGCTCATGAAAGGATGCATCTATTTAAACTGCACGTCAGACATTATTTTAACTATGCTGAGGAACAATAGCAAAGTAATTATCTCATTATGTATGCAAAGAATAATTTGTGATTGCAACATTAAAATTTTTGAAGCAATGGTAAACCCCTTCAGTTTGCAAGCAAAAACCGAACTTGATGCTTATTTTATCCCCCATGCAGAGTTTTTTTTCGTGATTCTTAATTTTATTCACCAGATCTTGAGAAATTCACCAGATCCGGGCTTCGTAAATTTAACCAAATTTGGGTAATTTCTCAAAATCTGTTGAATATCTCATAATCTGGTGAATTGCCCCTGGTTGATTATTTCTCTTGAAAGTCTACCCCGGACATGTTATCCCTGGCTGATTATTTCTCTTGAAAGTCTACCCCGGACATGTTATTGTTTAAGGGCACATGGAATGCACCCTAGCCATATAAGAAGTGAATAAAAAAGCATCCAACCATGTTGTGTGTCCATTGGTCGCTGGAAATCTTCCAAAAATAACCTTGCGCTAAATAGAGAAGATTTTTTTGAAAATTTAATCGTTTATGACCTTTTTAGGAAAATTTTATTATTGACCAAATAAATTCCTTTGCAAGTATCACAAATATTTTCTTGTCCTTTGGCTACAAGTTTGTTTACAATTTTAGTTTAAGCAATCACATTACAGGAACTTTAGCACATGACTGTGAATTGATTGGGCAGTGTAGAAATTGGCTATTTCCAAATTTTTTTCAAGCAAATCAACTCATCAATGAAAGATGAAGTGAAATTGACGCACCAATCTCAAAGTGATTAGACATCGAAGACCAAGCCAGGCCTGTACATATGAGTTGTAGCGGGCGTGCGGCAATTCGCACGCCTTGGCAATTATAGGCGTGCGATAACAATTTTAAGCGGAAATGAACGTTATTTCAGGTCTCATAGACACCACTCTGTTTTCATTTTGATCCATTTTTGCTGCTGAAAACGAAGCTTGTTTATGTCCCCGTTCAGCCAGATCCGTTCTCAAATGAAAATGATTAGAAATGCTGTGAAATTCACATTTGCTTCATGAAAACAACGCTATCGTCCTTTTTTTTATATAAAAGGAGAACTTTTTCAAATATCTCCATTTTTGGTGTTCACATTGGAAATGATCCGTTTTCAAAACAACCCGTTTTCATTTGGCTTCATTTTCATCAGC
>JAYJMH010010938.1:0-23353 GCA_036873815.1 Phacellophora camtschatica | reverse complement strand
TGCTACCTCACTTGCATTTTTACATTTCAGTGAAAATTGTGTATAATTTGAAAAGTATGCTAGAAAATTACTGACAGTGGCTATATTTTGATGAACAATCGTGTATTTTACCCGAATAAGCTTTTTTACCGCTTGTTTTTGCTACCATTACTTCAAAATTAACAAAAAAACTTTTGGCACGAAAGCTCTTTTCCGTAGGTGAAAGTGGTGTATCACTACTACACTCATACTTCATCAAAAATCTCGATTTTTTCATTATTTATTATTATAAAATTGGAATGAGGGTGGAATTTGTTGGAACTGTGATTATTAGCAACTGTTTTGAGGTATCTATCTGGAGGGAAAGTATCAAAATGAAAGCTTTCTTTCTTGGTAGATTTAACAGCATGCTGCACGAAAGCTACATTTTGCAATATAACACTTCATAAAATTTTTCCACAGCACTTTCAACACACTTTGGTTTGGTATTCCTAATCTCGGTCCTTCAGTTGTTAACTTGAATGTATTTTTAATGTTTTCGGAAAAGAATTCAGAAAAACTAATTAGTTTTTAAAAAGTTTCGAAAATGTAGCATTAGTGCTAGTTGAACGATGTAAGAATTATTATTATTATTATTATTATTATTATTATTATTATTATTATTATTATTATTATTAGCAACAAGCAGTTTACATCGGGAGAATACTACATTTTTAATTAGGCGTATTTATTATTTTATAGGAAGAAAGAGATGGCTGTTTCTTTATTGCCATAGAGATCATGGATACAGATTTGGAGAAGGTTTGCAGATTTTCAAACTTACCTTTCATGACCAATTCTACTTTAGATAAATACTGTGAAGGCCACAGCTAATTGTCTGATTGCATTTAGATGATTTGAGATTTAACCAAAATTGACTAGAGGTGGGATATATAAGGGCACCTCGAATCCGTAAGTTTTTCTCGGAAAGACCTTTAATTTCATTGCAGTGGGCAAGCAATGTGCAGCAGCTGTAAAGGGAGCTTGTCATGAGATTTCATATGATTGATGATTTATATGATTGATGACGCCGAAATTGTTGTACATGCCTACGGCACAAATTCAAATTGATTTGATGATCACGCAATGTTTTCAAGATTTTATGATTTCATATCATCTACAGCATCATTTAAGATTCAATTAATATTTTTCAATTATGCTGACCCATGCAATCAAATGGACGTAAAATGACTTTACTGCTTACAGCAGCAAACATATTCATCACGTAATGGTAAAACTCTAAAGAATAATCTAAGCAATATTGCGAAGCTACTTTGTAAGCTAGAAATTCGCACCTTTTTTCGTTCCAATGTTATGAAACTTGAAACTGTCAGTGTTCCAGAGCAAAAAAGCATGTTTTGATGACGCCATGCTTTGTTGACGTCACGCAATCCCGCAACTAATTTGAAAAACAATTTGTGTTATCAAAAAGCCTAGCCCAGTTAAGGTTAACTGATTTGTACAATGAGTGGGAGAAACTGCTGCAAAATGACAAAAACGTTTGCCCTCAACAACAAGATGATATTGCACGTGCACATGGAATTACTGCAACTGCTTGTGTGAATGAGATAAACTTGATCCCGAAATAAAAGCTTTGTCATTCGCACTAATATTCAAAAATAAATTATTATCACTTACTCGACCTCCCACAAAACCTATTTATGGTATTCATGATACCAAAGGGTTAGCAATCCTTATTCAATTGCGTGTAGGTTTGAGTAAGTTAAATCTTCATAAATTCAAACACAATTTTCAAGATACTTCGAATGTACTATGTCCAATTAATGACTGTATTAGAGACTAGGAACACTTCTTCTGCTCTGCCAAGCATACGTCTCGTCGAGAAGCGGTTTTCTCAGCACCATTAATCATATACTGCTTAGTCATGGAATAACTGATCTCCAAAATGGTATTCTTCTGGAAATTATTTTATATGGGGACAATAGACTATCATCCGAGTCAAATTCGGAAATTCTTACAGCCACCCTTGATTTTATCAGAAGTTCGAAACGTTTTGAATACTTTTCCATTATTCAATCTTTGTATCGAAATATTTAGCCGTTGCACCGGTCTCCTCTAGCGCAAATGTTTCTTTTCTAGTGTTATCTATTCATTACGTAATGTAAGACAGTTAATATATGTGAAAGGCTTGTCTACCCAGTGAAACCTAAGTATGACTTTCTCTTCTTAACTATTGTTGCCTTCATATTACCCAACATTGAAGAGCAATCACTCTTCTGGGTTTGGTTGAGTAGATTGGCCTAAAGGCCATCGATTGTAAACTTGTTTTTGTCTCTGGTAATTTTTTATAATTATATATAAAAAAAGATTACTGTAATGCGGAAAAGCTAATTGATAGAAAAACATCAACTATTCAATCGAACAGCTAACTGATAGAGATACATCAACTATGATATATATATCGTTAAATTCTCTAACTTCGGAAAACCTCAGTCATTTGTTCATGCAATTATCTTTTGTTCATAATGACCAGGCTTTACGAAACACAAAAAGCAATCTTGTTATACCAAGAATGAGAGCAAAGTATGGTCAAAGTATGGTCAAATTATGGTCAAATTATGTGGCAAAAGTATGGTCTGGAATTTCGGCACATAGCAAAGGGTTCTTATAGCCGTATGTTCACAAATTAACGATTTGCTCTCCCCAGGCCCTTAGGGTGCATGCAAATATCTTCAGAACGCGAAGTCCAAGGTATGCCAAGAGCAAACTTCTCTATGTTTGGGTGTAGTTCAAGCAGAAGGAATACAGAGATCGGAATCTTTAAAGTTCCTAACGCGATTGATGCAGAGGCGAAAAATATTAGAGAAATATGGACATCTATCACCGAGCGAGATAGACAGGAAGAACCTTCTTTCAAATCTTAGAAAGAATGAGACACACTCTGCACATATGCGAATTGCATTTTGCCCCAGAAGACATCCAACACAGTGAGTATATAACAAATTGATAGTTTATTTTTATTTGAGATTTATAAAAGGGGCATTTAACGAGATTTCATGGTACTTTCTCTCTTTTTTTGGCAACAGTGGCCGGCTAGGCCAAAATGAATACAATTAATAATATCAGCTTCTTGATACAGCATTCTGCTGCTGAGATGCAAAAACCTGGAGATGGTGTGAAAAACTAGGACTGATCCAGACCTTCAAGTTGGTAAACTCTTCCATGGTGGGTAAACTGCCCTTGAAATAAATAAATCCAAATCTTTTTAATGGCAATATTTCTGATGCTATGAGATGCCATAATTTTGATTGTATATTATTGAAAATTTTTCTCTTACAGGGGTTGACATGAAGAAAATCAGATACGGAGGAACCTTCGTCACTTGACCCCTACTTATAATTTAATAGAATTATTCTTGTAACTACGATTCCTTGATATTTTCTGAGTGTAAAAAATATTTCATTGGAAAATCGAATTTACACTCTCATGTTTTTTCAAATATCTTTCACATAGGTGCGGCTTAATTTGTATCAATTTCTTTACAATTTAAGAGCATCCAGGCTTAATTAAAAATATTTCAGCATGCATTTAAGTTTTGGCTATGGTCATACGAGAGGACCAATTGAAAAATCGTGTTCATTTAAACATCCTAAATTTCATGTAGGGTTATTTAAAGCTACATTGATTATATGCCGGTGCTTATTTTATCCAATCCATCATGTTTAATACACATATAAGAGAACAAAGAATTTGGAATGATATCAGAAAACGAATTTGGAATGATATCTTGAAAATGTTAAATAAAAAGATAATGAATATATCATGATTCATCTAAATCAATTTCATCTTTAAGTTCTTCCTCATTAGATGCTTTCATAGCACCGATTCTTCCAAGACACCTTTAGTAACGTCTTGATAATCCGATTCAACAGGGTAGCTTAATTCGATAATTTTATGTTTGAGAATTGAAAGTTTCTTTTCTAAATCTTACTTACGAATGACTAATGTACTGTAGCTCCATTCCTGTTATGGTTTTGTTTTTGGAAGCCAGTAAAGAGATGTATTGTTGCATAATATATAGCGTTCAATTTCACTCCTATATTCTTTGTCTCTTCGTTTACGATTTCTTCGTTTCATTTCTTTTTTATTCGCGTTAATTAAGACACATTTGAAAATTAGCGTTAATTAATGATGGTGATGATTTTGTAAGGTTATGATATGAAGATACGGAGCTTTGGATTTTTAGCATGATTTTGTGACTTCTGTCGAAGCTCACAATTGGGTTTTGTTATTTCTATTTTCTTAATTCTATGAACACTATTTTATTAAATTGAATTTTAGTTATGGATTTTATCGCTGAAAAGTTTACTGACCAATTGAATAATGTTGCCTTTGATGAAAAGTAACATTTTTTGTTTGTTTTAGTTTATACGAGAAAAGAGTTACAAAGATTGCGAGTTAAACAAACATAAAATTTTAAAGAAAGTTATTCAAGGCATTTCCTACTTGCACAATGACAAAAATATACGTAAGTTTTTATTTGAATTTTATTGTCACCAAAGGTGGCCAAATAATCTTCAACTCATGAAAAGGATAGCTACCAATTGAAAATTCTTTTATTGATCTGGAAAATGTGGTCCTATTTTAAACAGCAGCTTCCACTGAAAGGGAACTTCTACCCCAAATGTAAATGTCTCACTTCTTTTAAAAGCAGACAAACCAAATTTCTATCTAAAATACTGGGAACTTTTCCCTTTATCCCCTTCACACTCTGCGCGTGCATCAATTATAATCCGTGAATCGAAATCCTGTGTTTACTAAAAACTTAATGCCCGTATCGGTTTGCATCTAAACATCATCCGCTAACCTTTTCCCTAATCTGATAATCCTATTAATCGAAACATTTATTAAACTACTAACATCCCAGCAGTGCCGGTCTATTCCAAAACATCACACCAATGAGAACATCGATAAAGCCTAATTCAACACTAATGGAACACAAATGGAACACGAGGCTGAAGTGTGTTTGACTCAATACCAACTCGGTTCAAGTAAATTTTGTGCATGTGGAGTTTTATAATGGGAAACAAATGTTAATGAATACTTCAGCGTCAAAAAATTCAAAATAGAGGGATTTACTTTTCCTCGTACCCCCATGACCCCAGAAGTTAAGTTACCGTACGCGTGACTTCAGCTTATATTTCACATACATTTCAAAGATAAACATTTCAAGATAAACATTTCAAAAAAATTAACATATATATTTACAGAAAATATGATAATATAAAATCACAAATTTTTAGTATACTCTGAAACATAACATTCTTCATTTTCATTTTGCATGAGGTGGTACACAAAATAATATACTGAAAAGATAGACATCCGTGGAAACGTCTGAAATAAATCTGTATTAATTTACCCCTCTGAAAATATGACGTCTTACGTTGTTTATTAATGGGCTATATGGCCCTTCTAGGGGTGAATGGGTTTAAATTGGTTCAAAATTCATATTCCTTGTTCTCAAAATAAACTACCAAGACTTAACATATTGAACATAATGTTTCAGTGAACAAGACACTTCTGGATGTTTTCTAGGGTGCAAGCACGAAATTGTGAAATGCTGTGGTTGCGGAGGAGAAACTTTACAAGTTTCCGTGACAATTGCCTTGCAAGAGTTGATTGTTGTTCAAAGAGAAGAAATTGTATAAAAATACGAAAGAGGCCAAATATATATGAAAATAGGAAACACATGTTGTTTCCCCATGAATGAACAGCCAATCAAGCGAGATTTGTTCCCAGTAAATAAAACTAAAATTATACTCTTTCTTTTATAAGAACCTTTTTCATAAGAACGCTCAGGCGCAAATTTTGGCTGGAAAGCAATTAGTTTGTTAATTGGAAAAATAAAACAAATAAGAACATCCTTCAGCAAAATATACTCAGAATTGTCCAAAATTTATAATTCTACACTGTCATATTGTTTATATTTGTTCATATTTTTGAAATGTTTATATTTGTCTTCTGTATATGAAATATAAACTGAAGTCACCCGTACGGTAATTTTATTTCTGGGGTCCATGGTCTGGGGTCGTCGTGGTGGGGTTGTGGGGTCTTCGGGTCGTGATGTCTTGTGGTCCGACTTGTAGTGCAGCCCCAAATTAGAGACGAATTAACGCAGTAGAATAAATAAAATCAATATCAATAACTCTAGCACTGACAATTACGAATTACGTGAGTGGCTTTTGAGTCTTGTTTAAAAACCATCCTAGTGAATTTTTTGGGGTCGCAATTTTCGAATAGTTTGTATATTTTTAGGGCATAATTCAATTTATTCAGATAATGGATTCTTCGTTTGGATGTTTCATGGACACCCAGGTGCCCCCCAAGAGTGTCGAGTGACAACGAAAGGATGGCAGTAGAAAGCGCAAAATCTGCGATAAGCAAAACCAACCAGCACCACCCTTACAACAGTATCTACTGTCCAACATTTTGATATTTTATCAATTGTGTTCTAATGGATCTTTTTCCATTGGTGTTCGTTGGTGTTCATCGGTGTTCCATTGGTGTTCATCCCATTGATGTGGTGTTTCAGACTAGATGGGTACTGTCAATGATATTTTTCTAAAATATGGAAGGTAGTTTAAAGATTGGCTTTTCTTCTGTGCAGCCCAAACCAACGATGAATGAAAGGAAATAGAAAGGCTTAAAATTAATTTGAAAGGAACTCAAGTCATGTAAGTGACGAACTTTATGGGAGTCAAATCGATCCGCAAAGCACACAAACAGGTAGTTCCCATATAGTCATACGCGCCGTAAAGAGTGCCTTGGACGATTTTGCGACAGTGCTGAGGCAATGCTATCGCGCGGTATCAATTAAAAAAAAAATTGGTGCTGATAGATACATGAAAACGAGATCATGAGGAGGAATTCCGTATTTGTGCAAATTAATATATGGCATGCCATGCCTGTTCTAAGATATCGTTGTGGTATTTCACTGTGCCCATTCCTAGAATTTGTTGTCGCGAATATTCGAAACCCCAAATTTTAGAAATGGTCGTCGTATTGGTATTTAATTTTTAGCTTGATACCGAGCGATACAATGCTGCGACAGTGTTGCATCGTGTTTAATTTTAATGGAAACATTTTCTTTTACTGCCTGCGACACACTGCCTGAACGCCATTAGAGTTGAATTTGGTTCAACTTTTCCCACCTTTATATCAAAAGAAAATTTTAATTGGAACATCGGTGGAAGGCGATGGGGAATTGTCTGCGATCATATCATTACTTCTCGTAAAACACATGACTGTTGTTACCCTATCAAATTTGAGCAAATATGTTGTTCTTTTACTAAAAGAACAACAACACAACATTTCCCAATGGCAAATTTCATTTCAAAAATGGCTGCTGCAAAGCTTTACCGAGAATGTATGTATTTTTATGCCACTGAATTAAAAGTTTACAATATATTTTCTAAAAAAAGGGATGAAATATTGGAGGCATGTATGATTAAATTACAATAGATTAAAGTTACATCAAAATTCAATAAAAAAAAAGATATACCAGTAAACTAGAGTGGCAGGGATAGCATTAAAAGATCGAAAGGCCTTGATTCCATAATGGTCCCCCTGATTCCATAATCATTCATATTTTAGAAAAAAGGTAAACCTAATATTATTGATGAATAATTATATTCTTACATGAAATTTCGTCATCATGACAACATGTTAGTAACCAGACCTCTAAAATGAAATTCAAAAGATCTCAATTTTTTTTACATGATTTTAAATAGTTAGCAAGCTTGATTTTGAATCAACATATTCAAAAATAAAATATTTACCAAGGGAAGTGATGTAAAATTGAATTGATGAAAACAATCAAAGGACTCTGGTAACTAGCTCGTTGTTGTGGCAACATTATGTTTATTATCAGAAGTTTGTTCACGGCTTGTTGTACTTACAACGATTTGCTTCGGTAACTTTTAATTAACCATTGATTTTTTGTTCTGTTACTTTCACGACACAAACATTTTACATCAAAAATTCGCAAATTTTTTAGTTTCACGAATCTCGAAATTCCGACACTAATGCCTTAACTCCAAAGCATAAATTCTTGGGAACTAAACAAGATATTGAAAACGGAGAAATCCTTCACACGTTTTGGTCACATGCCTTTCAAACGAGAAAATAGAATGAGCATTTTTACCCAGAGTTGCTTTTACGCAAAGGGAGGTACAATTTGTCTTTCGATCTTCTGGCTGCACAAATGCATTGTTTAAATCTTTCTTTTGTTGGAAACCAATTGAGTTTTTGAAAATTATTTGATTAGCACACCTTCTTTGATTTAGGGTGGTATTGTTTCAAATCGATCTTTCATATCTATAATTTTTAGTTACCTAGACTACTGGGACTTGTGATAATGCGACTAGATCTTAATACGTAATAGTTTCGAATATTCTTGTGTTGAAGATCGTCAGGGCCTCTTTTAGCATATAGACTGGGGGGTGGCAAAATCCCCCCCCCCCTCAGCCCCAGTCAAATACCTTTGTTTTCAACAATAGGCTATTGTCTCTTCTTCATCAGAACAATAGCTTCCCCCACGCAGAGTCCCTGAAAAGAGGCCCTGAAGATCATGATCAAATTGATTCTGCAACAACTTTTTTGGGAGGCCCACGGCAGTGGCTTGATATCCCAGGTAAATATTGACGTCACTTTTGCTCTTCATTCGTAGTTCATGGAGATATAAAGCCAAGCAATATCTTGATCCGCAAGAATGAAGTAAAAATAACAGACTTTGGCCTGAGTAACGAACTTGAATCTGGCCATAGTTGTTCTTTGATGACAGTACGAGGACTGACACAGGACTGGGCTGCACCCGAAGTTTTGGACAGGAAGTCAGTAAGTAAACTTGCTGGTTAGCTTACCTTATCTTGTTACTACGCAGATATTAAAAAATGCGAAACGCTAACTGAATAAGACTATAAAGATTATTTGCTATTACCATTAAGATTATTTGCTATTACCATTGAGATTATTATACTCTTTAAAAGCATATATCGTAGTAACGCTATTGACATAAATAAATTTGCGATTATTACACTATTACGTACAACACCAGTGTGCCAAAAAGATTTCTAATCTTGTTCATGTGAACAAGATAACCAAATTTCAGCTTGAAGCTACTCACATCAAAACTCTTTAAACCCGTGTTTACATGGCAGACACTCGAGAAAACTATAAATCATGAAAGGGATATTTTTGATGCTGTGATTGGTAGCTTTTCCACTTCCAAAATGTTCCATTTTGTTTTAGTGTAGACGAGACAGCTCTTGTATGGTTTTCATAGTTTCCAGAGCTGATATTATTGGTTTATTTTCAACAGTAAATTTGATTTAAAAGCTAATGTTTGTAAAATGTTTTTATTTCAGTCAAAAGCAAGTGACATGTTTTCTTTTGGAATGGTTGCTTATTTTGTATTGACAGATGGTTCCAATCCATTTGAAATGCATTCTCATCAAGTCAATGTAATATATAATTTAAAGAAGTTGAAAGGAGGTATGTCAATTTTTTAGAAACATTATGCATTTAGAACCATTTTTAAGATCGATTATACTGATAACGAAACAAATTGTTATCCATTTTATGTTCACTTAACTAGTGATTTTATTTATTGTTAGATTGAAGTGGAATAGTTTCTCTATATAATGTTCTTTAGAAACTGTTCTATTGTGTTGATATAAAATCTATGAAATGTTTTTTTTTCAATCTTCTGTCAAACATTCTTTCTTTGACCTGTGAATTGTTAATTCTAGATGGAGTCGAAAAAGGATTCATCGATAACTTGTTACAGAAAGAGCCGTCCAGAAGGTATCTGTATGAATGAATAAGTAATAGTTTGACGAAGCTAAAAATTTAAAATATTGATAAATCGACTGGCCTATCTTTGTAATTGTTCGCATAATTTCGCATATATCTTGAAACGTTGCCTTTTAGAGTGAATTCTTTTAACAATTAACTTTGCGATTTTTTGTCAAGATTGACAGCTCCGTTCAAAATTCATTTGGATGAGGACTTTTTGTTTCCCTTCACATGACATGGAAATCCGAAATATGTTTTATTTAACAAGGAAGAACTAACTGCAGGAAATGTTCGAAATAATAAAAGGCTACAAAGGTGGATGCATGCAAGGACGAATTATTTGTATCTTTGGCTTGCTCTTGGAAAAAATAAAATGTTGATATTTACTTGATGTAATCTTTTGTGCTATTAAATTTAACTCGTGTTATTTAGCTCCTAATTTGTTTCTTGAATATTTTTTGTGAAGGCTGAAAGCAAATGTTGCTCTGGATCACAGAATATTTACGTTACCACCTGCAGGAAAGGTAAGCATGTTTTTTCTTAGTTTCTTAGGCATTTAGTTTATTTGGAAACATGAGCGTGATCTAGATTGTAAACGAATCTCCGCCTGTAGTAGTGGTCTTTGAGTTGTTGACAGTGAAGAAAGTTTTTACGGAAAATAAAAGGTAATATTATTGACGGCCTGTTCTCAATTATCGTAGTCACCACTGTGATTTCTACATGCTATTCCTTTTGACAGTTAAACATTAACCATTTGAAATTGAAAAAACTCCAATTCGACATGATTTTTGAATCAATCAAATACAGTACAGACAGGCCTATCTAGCCACAAATAAATACCACAGGAACACGAATGAAGCTGCATAACCAAAGATAATTCTTTGCATTCAACCTTGAAATTTCTAAACAGCGTGCTAAATCAGGTATCAAAATCTACTTTATCCCATAGGCAATCAAATTTTTTGCTGCGAACATAATTTTACCAAAACAACATTTGCTCTTGTTGATTGTTATCGTTCAAACAATTTTTCTTGGCTATCTTCAAAACAAGATTTTTGGAATAATATAATGTTGTAGTAATACAATGTTTTAAAAAGTGAACTGAACTACATTAGCATCGAAAAGTTTTGGAGGATCAATCTTTCCGATTAAAATTTGTCCCAAACTTTAATAGTCCGAGACCTCTTTAAAAGTGGTCACAAGTTTTTTTGGTATATTTTTCTTCAAAATGTATCTTTAGCACTTGAATTTTGGCATAAAGCTATGCTTTGTTAGTGGAAGACATTTGTTTCCAATTATGCAAAATGTTTCCGAAAGTTTTTTGTCAGTTCAATTACAACTTATTTTCGTCTTTTCAATTAAAACTTATTTTTCTTTGTTTTTTATAAGAAGCACCTTCACAAGAAACGTACTTGTAGTGCTATAATTTATGGGTTATTGCAACAGATTCCATTGTTATACTGTTTCTCATAACAACAGAGAGCAGTAGAAAATTTTGGAAAGTTTTAGTATAAAAGGGCCTTAGGTTGCTTTCTTGCAAAAACGTGCACCGTACATACAGACAAACATCATTCTAGAATCAGAGATTTTAGAAAGTTGACGCTAATTAATTAATTCATTCCCTTTTGTTGCCAGGGTATAGCCAAAAAGAGAATGCGTTATTAAACATGAAATCACCATAACAATGCACACAAATGTTTTCATCACGCATCAGATTGCTCAGAACTAATATAATGTAAATCACAGAGTAAAAGTATACAATTTAAATCAGCGTATGCGGGCGTATGTAAAAACGCATTCGCAGCAGAAAATGAGAAAGTTCAAATTAAGTTTCTGGATAATGAACCAGAATCACATCATAAAAGTACAGGGAGAGAGAGTGCGGGGACGCTGATATCGACTTCCTATATATGCTAACAACAAGGGGTGGTGACCATGTTGTGGGAAGCAAAGCCTGTAAAACATGTACCCTCAAATATGGTGCTGGATACGTGGTTCCTGACTCGAAACACGTAGTCGAGGAATGTGGGCCTCGTTATCTGAGAAAACACCTGTAAGACAATGTAAGACATGTCCCTGAAAAGTACGTGGTTCCTGACTTGGAAAAATTTAAAAACGAAGCATGCGAATTTTGTTTTATATTTATTCAAATACCTATTCGAATCGAACCACAGGCTTTAGGAAAAGTAAAGTTTATATTTTATTCCCATTTCGACCTTTCTCATTCTACCTGTCCTACATTTTGTGTTTTCAATTTTGAATAAAACATGGAATGTAACAGGTGGAATGAAAATAATCGAAGTGGGAATAAAATATAAACTTTACTTTTCCTAAAGCCCTTGAACGTAGTGATTTTTTAAGGAAACTGAATAAATTGTCCACGGTGGCCCACAACTACTTTGGCCCACAAAAAGCAGCAGATTGCGTTTTCGACCAATCAACGCGTTTGTTTACATCTTTTAGATAGCCAATCAGGTTTTTCATTTATTTGTTACTTAGCATGTCAGTCTGTTTTTTTTTTCAGGAAAATAAGTTAAATTATAACCTCAGACACATTCATCCTTACAATTTTTCTAAATGTAATTTAGACCTCGTTATCAGTGTTACCATTGGCAATATGATGCTTACGCAAGTACATCTTTTTTCAAGTTGTAGTCTTTACCTCCATAAGCTTTCTTTTTGTGTTTTTTATCCATGCTAAAATATTCTGGGTGCTATTCGGTTCCTTGCTCTGATTTCTAATTTAATTCTTTGTGTTCAGAGAAGAACAAAAAATTGTTCTGTGAGTTGGCGAGAAAAACATCGATTTTGTAGAGCACCTGGTCAAACGATGCCTGGTCAAGACTTCACTCGACAACACCTCTGAACAATACAAATTTAATCCCCTACTCCCGACTTTTTTGATCAAGATCAAACTTCACTATACATGAGTATACACGCTATACATTTGTATAGTAAGTGACCAAACGACTAGACTTTTTACTAGATTTTCTGTAAAGTAAAAAGTCTAGTGAAAAATCTTGTCGTTTGGCCGGGGCTTAATAGTATAAGCTACAAACGATGAGCTTACTAAATTACATGACTGGATCATGGCAAATTAACAGAAAGTAAATACAGTTGACATCCGCTATCTCGAACTCTCACGGGAAATTAAAATCTGTTCGAGATAAAGAATGTTCGAATTAGCGGGCAGTATTTCTTATGAAAGCCTTGCGAGGGGAAATGAAAATTTGTTCGAAATAGCGAATGTTGGAGATAACGGGCAGTCGAGTCAGCGGATATCAACTGTATTTCCAAAAGAAACTACTCTATTTACTGCCCATCGCGCAACACTTCTGTAAATAATTTTGCACCCAGAACGATGAGTGAATAATTACAACAGAAAAACACCATTAACTACCTTGGAGTATAACTGGACAATAAACTAAACTGGGAAGACCATATAAATAGAATGTTCGCTTGCTTAATTTTGACAATTCGCTTGTTTTATCAAAAAAAGTTATGCTCTCGTAACATATGGCGTTGCTCCTAAAAAGGATTTTAAACAACTACACAATTTACAAAACTGAATCCTTAAGATTTTGAGGATTTCATTAATTCAGGATTTAAAAAAAAGCTGAAAATATTTAAATAAACCACTCAACCTAGAATGATATACTTTAGATTGGGCAGAAAAAATAAACAAGTAAATTTTTAATGTATGTATGTTTTTTCATTGTTGTTTCTTGTATTTACTACGAATTTTTTTTACATTGTATCTGTTTCTGATGAAAATTATATTTTGTCACTAAATAATGTTTTAAAATCATCATTACCTAAATTTACAGTCACCGATAAGGTTCAATGGTGTGCCATGAAATTTATCTCTAATTTCATTTGATTTGGTGCGTGCATGTCGTGTCCATGCATACATATTTGTGATAAAACAGATGATGATTTTGAAACATAGTCCAGGGGGGAAATTATACCATACTTGTGTTATGTTAGTGGCCCAAGCTAGTTAGGCTCAGCTGTTCTTGGGTCGCATAAAATACATGTTTTGTAACATTGTCTTTTATGAATATATTGATGATGATGATGTTTCAGGTTGTTCCTTTGTCTCTTTTAGCGTTACGAGATTTTTGACAATCCTCGCCGTTTATGCCTGATTATTTCCAATGAAATATATGCAGTTGGAAAAAACAGGTGTGGCACCAAAGAAGATGAGATTGCTCTGGAGGAAACGTTTGAATGGTTAAATTTCGAAGTGGAATTGATAAAGAACGCAAGTAAAGAGATGTTTGAGGAAACTTTGAAAAGATATGGAGAGTCTAAATCGCACGGTGATTCATTTGTATGCTGTATTCTGAGTCACGGCAACGAGAATGGAATTTGCTGCACGGATGGCCAGGAAATTTCTATCCGAGAGATAAGAAATTATTTCAATGGAAGTAGGTGCAAACAGCTTTTGTTAAAGCCAAAATTGTTTTTCATTCAAGCTTGCAGAGGGAAAAACATCGATATTGGAACACTTCTTCCTGAGAGTAAGCCAGTGAATGAATCATTCAAAAAGCCACTGAGTGAACCATCTACCGTTGAAAAATACGAGAACACAAATGCTGCAGTCAGTCAACAGAAGGAGCAATTTGATAGCGCAGGTTTGTAGAAAGTCACTTGCGGTATCCAAGTGTTATCTGGGGAAGTCGTTCCAGCTCAAAACTAAAACAGAACAAGGAACGTCCAGGACCTAAAAATTCTAACATATATTCTTGAACATTAATAACTATTCGGCTCTAACAGCTTGGAACAGCATCCCCATAGAAATCAGTGAGGTGCCTACTCTACCGCAGTTTCAAAGAAAATTAAAAATGCATCTAAAGACGTGAAATTAAAATCAAACTTAAACGACTCCTTGGAAGAGCAGCAAATAAATCCTAACATTTTTAACCTAAGATTCTTAGCATTTAAATTCATTTTAATTTGTTTAGACCGTTTATTATTTTGGTAATTTGCTAAATGGATTTGTGTAAAATAATACATGCGAATAACATATGAATATGGTCGAGTACGATGGAACATGTTGCGGCGGCGACGAGGAAACATGTTGCTCTCGCGAATTATTTTTGCCGCTAGGTATATACATTCTTTTCACTCTTTTTCATACACACACTCTTTTTCATAAGAAGAACATCTTGAGGACAAGCCGAAATTTATTTGTTCTAAGGGACCAAGTTGACTTTAGTTGATTAGCATTGGCAACGTTTGGATTCAAACAGTAATTGTTGAGATGATTTGTTTGTGAACGGTTTTTTTCAAATATCTACATCATATACACATGCGCACTAGCTGTTTTTAGGCAGATTATATAATGCTGCTCGAAACAACGACAACAGTAACAAAACCAGAATAACTTTGTTATGGCGGGAAAACAAAGGTCCTTATGCGCATGCGTTTCTGATGTAGAAATTGATGGAGATGAACCACAGATCAGAAGCTTTGTTTAAAAGAATATAGCCAGTCTTTCTTCTCCCCAACAAGTAAGAAGCCATGTGCCCAGAAAGTATGTTTAATAAATGTTCTGAAAGATCAACCTATCAACTAGATACAGAACAAGAAATAGAACAGACCTTCAAATACCAAGTTAAGAGCTAGTTTTATGATATTTTTAGTTAGTTAATGCTGCCAGTTTGCTTTAGGATTTTACTAAAACCTAACTAACCCATTAATTAGTTATCTTTAATTTCTTTGTCGAATAATAATAAGTTGTCGTCGAATTCCTTTTTGATTATTCACAAAAATTATAATATGCACTCTTTCGGGAAAGGCAGATCATTTGTATTTGTCGTAAACCCTATCACTCCTGGGATCACAACACAGAGTCCAATGACAAACATTACAAAACTTTATTTTTTCTGGAGTAGGCGTAAATTATTCTTTAACTTATCCATGAGTTTATCCTTGAATTGAGTTATTTTGTGCTATACTGTTAGAAATAAAACCGGATGTGGAAGGGCTACAATTAGCTAAACGTTGTACTGAGGACAATCGCAATCATCCAACCTTGTGGTATCATTTTAAAAATATTTTTGTTATATTTTTTATTGACAGAACCAGAACGTTCAACCGAAGAGAAAAATCAAAAAACAGCTATTGCTGACGATATTGACATGTTCATTGGACATTCAACATCTGAAGGTTAGTTCAAATATTAGGCTTTCTGAAAATAAGGGAACTGCCCTTCTGCCTGTGCTCAACAGCTGCTTATTTCATTGCCTAATTAGCATGAATTCATAAAAAATTTCATACCGACGCCTAAATTATTTGCCTTGAGCTCTTACAAAAGGATACCTCATTGCACATTTTGAAATTTACCTGTGCTTTTGTTAGAATACTTTACGTCTTCTAAACTAATGCTGTTTTTGACCAGTGCAACGTACTTTAAAGTTATCTTCTCGTTGATTGAATAGCTTCCTCTAAAACTTGAAAACTCTATTATGGTAATATAATCTCATAGCCTCGTTTTCAATAATATCACACTTATAGAATAATTCAAAAATTTTCTTAATTTTAATTAATAACATTTAACTTTTCTTACAATTTGTTTCGATGTAAATATTTTCTTTGCTTGTAATATGGCTTTGCTTGTAAAATATTTTGTAGCGAACTGACCATGAGCCAAGGTAAATATCAGTCGACTCATACTGTTAATATTTGGAAATTAAGATTTGAAAATTTTAATAGGAATATACCATATATGTTATAATTGACATCAGGTCAATTTACCATTTACCATAACTGATTTACCATTAACCATAAGGAGTAAAGGCGGTTTTCGCCTTACCATCAACTTATTCCACCTCCTCTGAATATAAAATTAATTTAAATTCAGTAAATGTAAGTAGTTGAAGCAAAAAGGGGTCCTCAAACATTAAACAAGTACAAGAGATATTCCTATCTGAAGATTTGCTCTGCTTTTTATGCAGAAATCAGTGTGATATTTTTCAGTAGCAATTGATGCAGTGTTCCGACGCCTGCAGTATTAGGTGAAGGGGTGAAGGCAGAGGGTACAAAGAATCATGACATGCAACTCATAAAAATATCATAAAAATCAACAGTAAAATATATATTTATAATATATATAATTTTTAAAATGGATTACATATGCAACAGAACAATTGATTATCTTTAATCTAAGCAAATGACCAAGTGTCATATGCCATTTAATACAAATAGAGGTACGAGCAAGGGCTGCCGTGGGTGGTGATTAACTACGCACATGATGAGGGTGTACCATGAGAACGTCTATTAAATCGTTTCCCGGCAAAACGTGTGCACAAAACCTGGTTTTCAAGCAAATTTGATTTCAGAATTCTTGATTTACACTGTCTCAAAAGGTTTCAGGCAAAATGATAATGGCATATGCATATGCATCCCTGTTGGGAAAACATACTAAGTACCCCTCAGTAAAGTACTATTGATTTACTCCTAAAAAGGAAAATATACTGAGGGCTATTAATAGAAATAAGGTTTCATGGCAACATCTTCAATTTAAATAGAAAAGCCGTATTAGCAATAACAGTAACGTATTAACAAAACAGTAGCAACGAATACAAAATCTGAATCAACAAAAACAGTAACGTGCTATGCTAACTTACTTTTTAAGGCTTTGGAAAGCTAGAAGCATGTAAACAGGGTTATATAGGCCAATTGCCTCACTTTCCCTTAATTTGTATATTATTGTTATTAAATATCAAATTACGTAGACCCAGATTAACGATATACTATTGTAATCTGGAGTATCGGGTTTGTGTTTCATTTATGATTAGTCTTTTTGAAATTATAAAGCCACAACTTATAGAGTCACACTATCGCTATTGCACATTGTAGAAAAATGTGTTATTGTAGAAAAATGAATGTTGTTGTTAACTTTTTTGAAATTATTAAAATGGATTCACATGCTATTTTAGCAAATGTAATGGACAACACAACCCTATACCCCCCAGGTTAAATGTATTATGCAAATAACATGCCACAAACAAATGACATGATAAAAATTAAATGAAAAACTAATTTGAAGATATACTCGAATATAGACGATATAAAAGGAAATTGTAAATAGCAGTGTTGATTTCTTCTTTAACATGCAAATTTTGTTACTACAGCGGTTATAGTGTTATGTTCTATTTAGTGTCAAACTGTAGATGCTTGCCATGTATATATATAGATATTTTGATGATTCTAAAAATTCAAAAATTTGTTTTCAACAATTGGTATCAATAACGTAAGTCACAAACATTATTAATAAAAAATCGATTCAAAACTTTCATGGCTGAAAATTAACTAAAATGAATAATATATATATATATATATACCAGGTGTCCTAAACAAAAGATACCACATAAGGGATTTATACTTACAGTGTTTCTCATAATATGATATTTTTGAGTTATATGGAAATAAATTCTGAACATGGCATTCTAACTCCAAATAATATTAGTTTTCTGTAAACGAAGGTAGGTTTTTCCAATCAATACTCATAATGATGATAGAAACTAATGCATTTTTTGTCCTTCAGATGAATTAAAATAAGCTGACTTTACATTTGTATCAAACTCACATAATTTAGCACTTTTAGGATATTTCATAACGTTTTTTTGTGAATCAAATGAAACTTTTAATTATTGAGGTATGTTTTCGTTTGCACACTGAAAACAATGGTGATTAATATCTCTGGTTTTGGGAAAAGGAAAATTTAATTTTTATTTAGCCAAAGCTAAAAATAAATTTTTGCCGAATTTAAAAATAAATCACTTTCTATCTTTGATTTTTATCTTTGGTGGAGGAAGATGGTATCTTTTTATGAGACACCCACAATATTAGTCTGTAACGAAAACGAAATCCAGTTTGAGTCAAGTCTGATAACAAAAAATATGTCAATTTGTGAAGGAATAGAATGTTTACCAGTTCATTCAGCCTTGTGGTGAGAAAGGCAAATGACAACATTATTCTTGTAGTTGTAAGTTATGTCTATGTTTTGCAACATCAAAATCTTTTCTTCTAAATCATCTGAATCATCACAATACTGAATATCTTCCACAAAAAAGGAAGACAGCTCAGAAGAGAAGATGGTTAAAGTGTGCTCTTTGTCATTTTCTCAGAAGAGAAGATGGTTAAAGTGTGCTTTTTGTCATTTTCTCTAATATCAATAACACAGTGTAACCCAAGTGGACATTTTGCAGGGAGCATTGTGCATGACACGCATCATACCAGAAATTATTGCATCCCTTACACATTTTTGCAATGGATTGGGAGGTGCAATTTCATCATCATTTGAGGCTTGCAGTTTTCTTTTAAGGGTTACTGTTCTGCATTCACCATTCCACTTAAGAAAGCCTCTGACAGAGAATGTTCCCGAGACAGATGTTGATTTCAAATCCCCCAAGCTCATGTGGCTATCAATGTCTGCATTGAAATGAACTTTGTTCATAGCATCTTCAATGCAGATTGTTTGCAATGTGTTGAAGAAGGCAATCCCATTTTGTCCCGCTGACAGATTCTTCAAGGAAAAAGGCTCAGAGCTTCTCTTTTTCTCTAGGAACAGCTGGCGTTTAATTCCAGGGTTATTTTTCAACATAAATCTTACCCTCTTGCTTTCAGTATCAGATGTCTTCATTTGAATATGGAAGTGCTGATTTCCTGAGGCACCACTCCTCATATCTGTGATACTAGTAGCAAAACCAGTGTAGTCTGCAAAATACAAAATAATATATATATTTCTCTTAATATTATCCTTCATCCATACCATTGTTGTAATGAAGTTTATGATTCTTTATGATAATCTGTAAATGAGAAGAATGAGTGGTGGTATTACTTTACCAAAACTTCCACAGATGTCAGGGTCAAAAGGAAGTACTTTTCTTTTCCAAAAAAAATATTGAAATAGTTAAAAGGAAGTACTTTTCTTTTTCCAAAAAATATTGAAATAGTTTTGTTTTATGAAAAATACATATTTAGATGCAAAGGAAATAGAGAAGAAATAATGCCAATGCTGTTTGACAATAATTCTATTCTCTGTCATAGATTTTTACAGTATTTGAAATTTAAGATACAGACAGATATGTATCAGTATTTAAACATTTTTTTAAACCCTGTCGCCTTCAGTTAATATCATATCTAAATCATGAGAGTTCCAATATGCTACTTTCTTTACATGTGACCAAATTAGAGAAAGGAATGAATTACAAACACATTGACGTCCTGCAGTATGGCCAAATCTTGAATTACGTTGGTTAAATGTACCTTGTACTACCTTTAAAAGTTGATAATCTGCTTGATGTTCTACCAAGCACATATTATTGGAAGCCATTTTCATGAAAAGAGCTATTTTAAGAAAATTATTCACAACTGAACTCATTTGCATAAAAACACATGTCCTCTCTTTAATAACTTAATTAAATTGTCTATATTTTTCCTTTTCTTTGGTTGCTAGTCTGTAGCAACCGCTTCTTCTGATGTTAGTCTGTAATGAAGACAAGTCTTGTCTTCTTTCTTTCTTGCCACACATCTCCTCCTTCCGTCCTTCCCGAACGAATACTTCCACTTCGTTCGGGAGCATCAAATCTAAAAGTTGCACAATCACAGTAATTATTAAATTCGCACAATTTGAATTATTAGCAACCAAGAGTTTTTCAACAGATTAATAGTACGATCTAAATTTTTAATGCTTACAAAGAATGAAATTCATTGGCATCAATTATGTGTGCAAGCAGCAGGATGGAAGAAAATGGCGGTGCTGGGTGAACTCGATCGATTGAGGCGAGATTCCTTCTACAAAATAAGGTGCAACGGATGACAATGTGTTTTAAATGCAAAGATTAAAAATTATGAATCAAAATTTAAGAATATTTTATTTAGACTTCTTTAGAATTTCTTCTTTCCTCTTGTCTCTTCACAACATAACGTGCTGCGTTCGTTCACTGGTTTTCCACTCGATGGGCGGATGCACACGCATGCAAGTCTGTGGGTTTCTGGTTTATGTGTTCACTGCGCACCTCTGGTCAAAATTTTGAAGCCAGAGCAGTAAAAGCATTGTTACGCTAATTTTTAGGCAAAGGTCCCATTGTGTGGGAATGTGAAATGCTCGACCATCCGCGCTAATGTCGAAGCTCGTTTTCAAGGGTAGTTTAAAGATTTGCTATAGCAAATCAATTAGAATTTAAAAATTATGATTATTACTATTTGAGGATATTTGAAGTTGCATACATGAAGGCATTGCCAGACCAGAGGCCTGGATCCCACAACAAAGGCATGACCTGCTTGCGCATGCGCTCTTATGAGTCAAATTGAAACAGCAACACAGCACAGCAACTTTTGAGAAAAACCAGGAGTGTTTTTGTAAGCAGGAGTCATCTCTTCGCGTAAACAATTACCCTTCTGGAAGAGAGAGCAAATTACAAGGAGCATGAAAAGGTGAATACGCCATTCAAGCCTTGGAGATGCAGCATATTCAAATTGTACACGAGTATCTCAAACGCAGGCTTACTCCACCAAGCAGAGAATTATCAAATCAAGGACATGGCTTGCCTGTTCTTTCAAAATTGATGTTCTACGGGCTTGTCGGTTTTTTCACCGAGGTTGTATTTACTGCCGTATGGACATTTGTTGATCCCCAGTATGAACGAAACTGGTCACTTCATGGCTACACTTCACTTTGGTCATTCCCAATGTACGGAATTTCAATTTATATCATGGAGATTATCTTCTTGCAACTGCGTGATTGGCCCTTGTTGCTTCGTATTATTTTGTATGTATGTTGGACATATGTTTGGGAATTCACGACTGGTTCTGTGCTAAGACATTTTAATGCATGTCCTTGGAATTACTCTGGCTATACGAAATATAATGTAAATGGATTGATTACATTGGACTATGCTCCCTTATGGTCGTTGGGTACGGCTGCATGCGAGAAAGTTGTAATCCAGAGTGCATTGAATCTTCAATATGTTGAACACAGAAAATTGAATTAGACTCTCATTAAATATCATGGACCGATTTGGAATGACGTAAAAACTAATTTGCTTTCACCCTTTGCATGATAAATCTGAAATCTCTTGGGAAGTCATTGTTTTTACAATGCAAGACCAAGTGTCTGGATATTGAATCATTTAATCTAAACTGTGTGAAAACAAATTTGAACCAAATTGGTCTTATGTTAATGTATATATTATTTACAACTATGATAATCATTTGCATCTATCTGTCTGCAAAGTATTTATTATAAAAATATTTAATCTATCTTACTGCATTTTGAAGATTTTGTGTGTCTGTGGTGTGCAACTATAACTTTTCAAAATTGTTTACATCATTAAAAACAATAATAATTGTCCAAAACTGACATAAACTGGTCAAAATTATTAGGGAAACTCTGTAGACTGATGTCATATAATCATGGATATTCTCGGATTCAAGAGAACATAAAACCTGTTTGTTTTCACTGCAGTTTATGTCACATGATGAATCTATTGGGAAGCATTTCTTTTGAAATCAAATTTTATCTTTTGTTTCCCAAACGCATGGCAGCAAAGCAAACCATGCATTTTTTATCAACATAGAATTTTTCTGCAGCAATGACTGCAGCAGGCAAAACAAAAGCTAAGCAGTGGCTGAAGGAGTTTAGCAATTTGCATAAAAGGTAACTGACAAAGATTAGTTAAGAGGCTTGCACAACTCTATGACATGCAAATCTGTGCTACTACTTACCTTGTTAATTTGCTTTAAACTGTTCATGTATGAGTGTACATGGAACTTAAGACACCGACAAGGTGCAAGTTACAAACTTATTTTGCCTTTGCCCAGCAAAAGTTAACATGTTTTGCATATGATGTTATATGTGCAATAGTATAATTTGCTCATGTAATGAGCATAACGTTTACTTATATTGATATATTTCTTTGTGTTTTGAATTATTTTGTTTTTTATCTGCAATTTTCTTTGTAGAATTCAAACAATTCTTAAAGTGTTTAAAATTAATTAAACAAATTATTTGTGTATGTGGGGTTAAATTTTGACAGATCAAAGTATTTCACTGCAAACAACAATTTGTAACAGTATAACTTACTCATTAGAACATTTTCTTTCTTCAATTTCTGAATTATTTTATTTTTTCCTTTATTGGATTATATTTCAGTAAGAACTCACCAATGATATTACAGTAAAAACTCGTAAGAAACCACAAAGCTGATTTTTTGCAAAAATTTACAAATTATTTTTCAAAATTGATTAAAAGAGTTGATTCAAATGATGGAAATCATTTCAGATTAGTAGAGAGTATTACTATGACTTTTCTGTCACATTATTGGTCAGCATGCATCAGCCCAAACTCTAGATAACTTGCCAAAATATCAAGAAACCAGCCAGACTAATTTTCATTATCCTGTTTTCTATTGGCAGGTTCTTTCATTTGGGATTAAAGTGCATATGACACGAAAATTTTTATTTGCTTATTCGACCAATTCGAGTGTGCTGATCACGAAAATGAGCA
>JAYJMH010010927.1:0-23358 GCA_036873815.1 Phacellophora camtschatica | reverse complement strand
ACGGAATTAAGGTCCCTCCGACCTTTCTGATGTTATCCCTGCCACTCTAATTAGGGGTTTGTGATCTTTTAAAAATTTTATATATTTATTTTTCAATACTCTTATATTTTAAAACTTTGTAAATATTTTAACGTTAATTTTAGATTATGTGGCAAAATATTACATACGTACATACGTGCAAGTTGTACAGAAAAATGAACTATTTTTAATTTTGCACCATTCTTTAGCCTGCATTGTAGACATTCTTAGTTGGTGTTTCACGGCCAGCCATCTACTTCTAGCATTTTCGTTTTTCTCTTGTGAAAACAATAGTATCATTCATAAATTGTTATTTGGTAACCCTTTTAAATGTGCATTCTACTTTGGATTTAATATCTGTTCTAGTGATTATTTTAAGATGTTCATTGTTGTAAATGAAAGAATAATCCAGTTAATATATTGTTCCTCCTACTAGGAACGTTCTTCTTTTATACCCAATTGTAACTATTTCAGAAGCAAGAGCAAGCCAAAAAATCTTCCAAAGAGAGCATCGAACAATTAGCTAATTCAATATCAAGAATGAAAAGGTTTATGGCTCTTGTGAAGGTCAGTTAGAATTTACCGAACATTTTTTGAAATGTTTTATTTTTAAAATGCTTATATAATAGTTTTATACACTTCAAACAAAGGTTGTGCTAAATACATTATCATTAAAAAACGAAATGGATAAATGTTTTGTGAATATTTAGAAGCGTCACCTAACTCTGAAGTTTACAAGGTCAGTGCCAAAGTGTTTGTGTTTCGGACTCACCGTGAACAAATCGTATCGGAATCACTGTGAACAAATCATATCGGACTTACCCAGTTACACGAATTTACTACGTATTAGATTGTTTTTTTTTGTATTATTTTCAGCCAGGATTGACTTTCATCTCATGAAATGAGATTAAACGTGTCATACTCAGATAGAAACTAGGCTCCGGGACAAAGTACATCGGATTCACCTGGTTCTATGATGCCAGTGTGTATTTGAGTGCTTTTTGTATCATCTTAGGGGTAGAGTCTCTTCATGGTGTACAGCTAATTGTACTTTATGACTACATTAACCTCCTTATAGTCACTCATGTGACTACATTAACCTGACTGATGGGCATGCATAAGATCCCATGCTCTGCATGTGTTTATTCACATTATAATTTTTAATCTGCTGAAAGATAGCAGTTTTTCAGTCTTTTGTAGTTTGCGCACTTGACGTTATGGGTCTTTTCTATCTAACCTTTGAAGGGAGTACAAAGACCAGCAGCATCTGCGGGCGTTTGTTTACTTTTCATGGAAACAGCCTTCGCAGCGCTTTGTGTAATTTTGTGTGTGACTCCACTATTCTATTTTTGTGTTTCTTCACAAGGATGCCCCGAAGCACGCATTATGTGTGATAATCATAAACACTTTCCAGGAAAGGTAGGCCTTGGATGGTCTTCTTGTCCTGTGACATCTTTCCAAGACAAAATATTAGGCTAAGCTATTCAGGTAAGCCTTCTAGTTATATATATAATAAATCAATTTAAATCTTATTTTTCCTCGATGTCGATGATTAAGCTGATGTAAAAACATTTTAATTTCGTACAGTCAGTTATTCAGAAAGCTTCATTCAGTTATTCAGAAAAGGTATTCCAGAGACCTTCACGCAAAGCATGCTTGCCTTTGTACTCCTTTTAAAACACTGAATGCGTAGAGATCCCATATTCTAATTGTGTTTATACATTAATATTAGAGGGAAACGGAGGGTACGGGACCACCTGCCAATCAGGAATGAGATTTGTATTGTTTGTAGTACTCCTGATGTAGTATCGTGTGACTACATTAATCTGACCGATTGGCATGCGTAAAGACCCAATGTTATAAACGTGTTAATTCATTTTGCTAGGTCTTTTTCTTCTGAAAGAAAGCACTTTCACAGTCTTTTACAGTTTGTGCAATTGACTTTTAGAGGAAAAGGAGGATACGGGACCACCTGCCAATCAGGAAGGAAGATGTGTGTAATTGGTAGCGTTTGTAGTACTCGTGATAGGAATATCGTATGTATATGAGCAGCAAACCATCATGAAAAGCAATTCTTTATCATGTAACTCTCACACTCCACTAAAAGCAATTCTCACACTTTTTAGAATTTTTTTAATTTCAGAAACACGTATGAGTTGGCAGGAGTAATTGAATTAATTAAACATTGTAAAATCCATTTTCCTTTTGTGTGATCAGCTGCCCAGAAAATTTCAATTTGTTAAAATTGCCGGAAATTTGTGAGAAACACTTGTGGTTTTTTTTTGTAGATAGGTCTTTATCTCTTCTGTCTTTATGTATCATACATATATACATGTGTGTTGTGTTTCAAAGGAATTGTGTTCAATGATTGTTATGCTACTTACAGTTATATTTTAACATAAAATTCAAAACGTTAAATGCGATAAGGAACTTTCTCCACATGTAAACATACCAATTTTCCTATGTAAACTCACTGATATCTTTTTGCCAGTCTTCCTGTTGTATTGTATATCGTTTGGAGTAGTTTGTTGTGTTTAGTATCAGTCTGTTAAATGTCATCATTGTCATTTGTCATATGTGTGAATCATTTGTCTTTAGATTAATTGCTGGCGATTTGAAATTAATACCGTGGTGAAATTAACCGGTCTCGATGCCAATCCTAGAAAATATTCGCATCGAAATTTTGAACCACATACCAAAAACAAAGGAGTTTGTACAAAACACTAAAAATGTGATACACAAAGCATGGTCTTTAAATTCTTTGAAACATTCTCGAACACGGAGAAATTTACCCTATGATTCGGATAATTGTTTTTGGGGATTGAGAGGATTGGCGCCTACCGAGCTCGTTTGCGTGCTTATTGGTGTTAGGAGATTTTTAAAAAACATTTTTTAACGATTAAGGAAGTTTCTTGAAACTGAAGCATGAGTAAGGTGAACATTTGTCATTGCTTTTCATAACCAGCTGCTGTTGAACGTGTCTTTGTGACGTCACGAGCAAAATCACCGAAAATGCACAGGAGCCACTTGATCACTTTTTGTGGATACAGAATCAACAATTATGAGTCACAGCCTGGCAGAGGCTCTTATTTTGCACACTTAAAATATGTAATTGGGGAATTAAGGAGGGGCGAGTCTAGTTACGAAGCATCATATGGGGACACTTGCCACATTTATTAATTCTCATATCAACTTTTAATATTTTGAAACTGCCCAAAGGCCAAACATACTACAATTGAAAATGGACAAACATTGTCACTCAGAATTATAGCCTTTTATATCATCACGAAACATATGATAGAAGGCTGCTCTCTGATCGCCGGGGCTGGTTTGGGGGTTAGGGCTCTGGCTCTACCGGTAAACCATTTTGTCCTTCCACTGCTTGGAAAGTGGTTCGAAAGAAAACAAAATAAGCCAAAGTTTCCCGCACAGCCGGCAGGACCAGTTTTCATGCTGAAAAATATTCTTTGTGAGCAGTTTTTTATACGATTGACAACCACTCAAGTCCTGCGCATGTTGGAATTTGCAATCAGAATTTTTCGAAGTGCGTAATTAAGCTGCAAGGATTGAAGAAGCCGCTTGAATAAGGTGAATATTTGTCATTGTTTTTCATAACCAGCTGTTGTTGAACATTTCTTCATGACTAGCAAAATAATTGGTCAGAAAAGGGGAAATATGGATCAATCGAGAACTAATAAATTTGCTTCATTGCTGGCCCGAGATTGTTGTTGTAGCTCCTAGCATTTTCAGAGGAATCCTTTTTGGTGTTGACAGTGAGTTTCTCTGTTGTCAAAAGTTTCCGTTTTCCTTTTTTTTTCAAAGCATGCGTTTTCGTAGCAAGGCAGTGTTATTGCAAGGCAAAAATGGATATTTGCTGTCTGAGCTCATTGTTAAGTTATTCGTGAGGTTTGCTCACTAGGTGTCGAATGGCTAAGAGTTTTAATGCTGTGCTTTGGAACTAAATTCTCTGCGAGAGCTCGGCTTTCGATAGGTTGTCGGTAGTTTTATTACACAGCCCACATCCAACTCAGCTGTCCATCCTTTCGAGATCGGTAAATGAGCAGAAGTATTTTACTCTTGGGAAAGTTGTCAAAAACTGACCAGAGACAGGAGTAGAGCCCATTTCTGCCTGTAAGGATAGCTGCTAAAGAAAGGAGAGCTTCCGGGGCGCCTCGATCTGCTGCCGGCACGCTTGTAATACTTATTTGTATTGCGCTTATTTGTACAGTGAAATATTTTGCATAATTGAATGGGGCTTTTTTCTATGCCTTATGTTCTTTCCCCCGTGAACGGGTCTATTAATTATTAACATTAGGGTAGCAGCTGTATATAAAATCATCACATGCGCATTTGCAATACGCATATGCACATTTGCAAATCAAATCATCAGTCGTTGGAATATGATTGTAATACTGATGGCTTTAAAACTTTCAAAGCCGCTACACAGCTAAAAGCATTGAAAAGACTTAGGGTTATATAGAGTTTAAAGCCAAAAAATATTGGTTCAAAGCTTTGTTTTTTAATATTTTATTTACTGCCCTCTAGTCTGGCATTTTTCCTCTGAAAAATCAATGAAAAAAATTGAGAAGATCCACGAGCGAGCTCTTAGATTTCTTTACAATAATTCTACAAGCTCTTATGACGACTTACTTTCTAAATCTAGGAAATGCGCGATGAGAATCAATCAGCCGTCTCAGAGCCTCAAATCCTCCTTTCATGCAGGATATTTTCAATCTAAAACAAACAACAAGGTCAGCAAGGAACCCAAATGAATTAATTCATCATAGACCAAACCAAGTTACTTTCAGATCAAAAAGTCTCCTATCGTTAGGACCACAAATTTAGAATGCTTTGCCTAAAGAAATTAAGTTAGCCGAAAACATTCAAACGTTTAAGAGACTGATAAAACAATGGGATGGGCCAACTTGAGGCTGTAATGTTTGTAGATAGCAACCGAAATATGAAATATGGATATTATATATAAATATATATTGTTAGTAGTTTAAATATTCGATTTAGATTAGTTTCCTTGGAAGCTAGAGTATAACAAACAAATGGCTTCCTTACATGAATTTTCCAAAACGCTATCATTAAAATAGATAGTCAGTTATATTGTATGTAAATCCATTTGATTTAAATAGTTGTCTAATATTTGTTACTGAAATCCTCTCAATGAACGTTTTTACCACTGAAATCCTCTCAATGAACGTTTTTAGCAGCGTCTGGAAAAATTAGAAGAAATCGTCAAGGCGATAAGAAAAAGAAGCATTAAAGCGTTAGGAAAAAAACCTCGCAAATGCAATCTCAAGAACCTACGTTATGAACTTCAACCTGACAATGTTTCTAAGAGGCCAAACCGAAAGCGTACATAAATTGTTATGGTCATCTTTTTCTATCATTATTTGCTGCCATGTTAAAAACTGTTGTCCGAGTGGAATAATCGTGGAATAATGGTCGAAAAATAGCAGAATAATTGTGTTTTGTCGAAAGCTATTTGATCGAGCTTACACAACACTGACAGCGATCTAAAGAACGTTAGTCGTACAATAAATTAAATGTGAGAAAGTAGAGATGGTGTATGATTAATTAATAATTGAGGTGGGCAAGGTGGCTTTGGCGTAAATAAGCCTGACGTTGTTGTGACCTCAACCAGTGATATAATTTTTTTTCAACTGATGTTAAAGATTTTAATGCCTTTTTATAAAGAGAATGAAAATTCTGAAAATAAATGAATAAATAGTTAAATTTGTAACATTTTAGATTCAATAGATATATCTAATGTATAGTGTTGGATATATTCATCAGAGCGATTTAGAAAGCGCAAGATGAAAGATTGATTAATAGAGGTGGCAGTTCAAATGCTAGAAAGGACAGAAAAATCGAAAATGAATGTGACAGGATGAACCACAAAAGGAAAACTGCTTGTTGAGTCCTTTAGGAATACGAGTTTCCAGTTTGAAAATGATAATCTCTTGTATCGTTTTTCTCTTGTTGCTATCAATAGGCGCAGAGGTAAGTCAATGATTGATATGGCTTGCATGTTGTGATTGGCAGGGGATTGTATTTTTCTGAGAAATTGCCGTCATTTCAATATCTTTTATTTCTCTCTTCATCAACTTTGTGCCCAACATTGCGTAGATCCTAATCTTTCATCATATAAAGGGTGTGCCATCAGGGCCGCTCCTAGAAATTTTTTATGGGGTGTAGGACCGGCATTTTGCCGACAAAATGGGCGTGGCTCCTATGATTTAGGAACATATGTTTGGAAGAGAATATTTTCAAAGTTTAGTGAAGCTTAGCAAACATTTGTTCTTTCTTTCGACAATCACAGACTAGTCAAACTAACAAAAAACTAAATACATTGTTAGTGTTATCACGAATCAGTGATTCTAGCTATTCAGTTGGTTTTAATTCGGCGGGTTTTGACATGAGCATTAACGAATTTTAGCGATCATCAGTCACTGTGGTTTGCATGTCAGTCTTCACCAACTGCAGCCTGCTGAATGTCCGCTCACCTTTGGCAACAGTGATTGGTGCTATCATTAAAAATTGGTAGCATCTGTTTGTAAGAGAAAAAATCCTCTTCCTTTCTTCTGAATAATTGGCTGCATCAGCAACGGATGTTAGTTCTTTGCCAATAACTTTCAAGTGACTTACAAAATTTCCAAACTCGGCTTGCAAGCTAAAAGGGTCAATTGGTGCCTTTTTTAGGGAACGTTTGTACAAGATCGGTGATTTCTTGCATGGAATGCTCTTTCAATGGCGACTGTAAAAGTGCAAATGGTCTTATTCCTTGAAGACAATGGGCTAGATTATCACGATATTGCTGAATTTGGACATTCGTTGAATTCTTTCCTGAAGAATTGAAAGATAGTCATCGTCAATTTTGATACGATGCTTTCGCTGAAACTCTGCAATTGGGTGTCCTCCCAATTTTTCTGTAAAATGAATGCCTGCTTGAATTTCATTCTGCATTGTAATGTCATCTGCACGGATCTTGATCAGGTTTTCTACTGTGCTTTCTACAATATCTAAAGCGTCAATCACATTCAATTATTCCGACTGAAGTGCTTCCGCGATTTGCTTTGTTTTGGTCATGATATTTTTCATGAACATAACTGGTACAACAAAATCGATAGACTCCAATTTTAAATTGAGATTTTGTGCTTGTCTTCGAGATTTTTCATCAAAGGCTTCTGGGCCAGCTATTGTATCCAGTGATTTCTTGACCTCCATGTAGCTCACCTACAATGCATGAATTGACTCTGCTCTAGCTGCCCATCTTGTTTTGGGAAGGTTGCGCAATTTCAGCGCGTTTTCAACATCTTTGATGCTGGATTCAAATTCTGCATACCGTTTTGTACTACTGGTAAAGAACACGTGAAGTTCTTCCAAAATATTAACCATATCCTTGATAATAGGACTGGCATTAGAACTATGTTCCAAAACAGTGTTACTCCGGTGTGCTTGGCATGGGATATATGGCACAACCTGGTCTAACCTTTCTTGTAATTTTTTTTTATGAGCACTATTGAATCTACCAGACATAAATGCGGCAAAATTGTATGACTGAAAGGATAGTTCATCCGTGTTTAGAGTGAGTATTCAGCACATCAATAATATCCTTTGCTGTGTCATCGCCAGTCTTTCGTTTTTAAGTCAAGTCACATTTTTAATGGCTAAGAGCCGTTCTTTTGGTATTCCGTCGGTGCCAACGAATCTGCAAACCGCGGTCACTTGATCAAATTTGGACAGATCTGGTGTTGTATCTGCCAAAACACCAAACATCCCTGTTTGTTTAATGTATCTGATGACTTCCTGTCTTACTTTGTCAGCCAAGAGCATTATCATCTCATTTTGAGATTTTGAAGACATGTACGTGACGCTATGTGCTCTTGAAGAACGACTGTTCAACCAGGTATCCAGCAATCGACAATGGCGAGAAACCAAACCCACGATTTGATTGAAATTCTCATTCTGTTCTAACTTTCCATCACCGCGGAATGCAATACATTGGTGTGCCAATGTTCTAGTTATATCCATCAAAATCGCAGTGACTTATCTAGCATGATGTCAACATGACACAATGAATCACAGAAGCATGCATATGACATCAGTGCTGCTTTATGGCTGTCGGAACTGAAATGACCTGACAAGTTGCCTTTCTTGGCTTTCCTTCGACTTTTCATTTTACTCCAGGACGAGACACCTTCCTCTGTCCATGCTTTGTCTTGATTTTGATCTTTAAATAAACGACAGTTGAAGCAAAATGCTGCATCTTTTGTTACACTATATTCCAGATGAGGATAATTTTCGTACCATTTTAAACTGAATTGCCTCTGTTTGTGGGCAGGAATTTCATTATTCTATGGAAATCTGGCAAGCTTTGGTTGAAAAGGACCTTTCTGTATCAGATTTTTCTGGCTTTCATTCTGAGTTTGAAGACGTAATCCGGGGTCGCGGTGTGGTAATTCAATAAATGGTTTTTCAGGCTCTACCTTCAGCTGACTCTCGTATATTTCCAGGTTTTTTTTATGTATCGCAAAGGATTGACGCACAATTTTGGACAACTGTTGCAAGATCAATGGTATTTACGAGGAATTGCTTTGACTTGATTGTTTCTGCAGATTTCGTTACTTTTAGCAAATTCGAAGCTGTCTCTATATTATTCACAAGAAACTCTATTCAAAATTTTAACAATTTGCCGACAGAAATAGCAAATCCGCCTTATCGGTTTGGGCCTGTGTGTCATTAAGTATTCAAGTTGCATGGGCTTCTAGTGTGTTATACCGGAAAAGCGGGTCCTGCCTAAAGGTCCTAGGTCCCGCTTTTCCGGTATGCCTTTCTAGTGTTACACTGTTCATTTGTGATGTTGTCTTCGTTAATTTTTGCGCAATATATGATTTTCGTCACAATCACCAAAACTCTAAGGCACCTGTGTAGCCGATCACAATTGTAAGGACCTGTTCATATGAGGCGGGCAGGCCCGGTTAGACGAGCTGGCTCGTCTCTATGGGGTGAATTTTAATTTGCATTGCTATGGAAGGAGCTGGCCCACCTTGCCAAGTCTTTTCTTAAAAGAAAAACAATAATGCTTTTGTCTTTGGCGCCAAAAAACTTACGAAAGCCATAACACTACTGGCGAGATTTCCCCTCAGCCAACGCACCTCGCCTGACCGGTCCAAATTGCCTCGTATGAACAGTCCCTAGGAAGTTTTCAAGGAACCGTGGTCGTTAAGTGGACTATAGGATTAAACCAGAGAGGTCAGTTAAGCACGTTGGTCATGCTCTGCAGGTGCTAAATGTTCGTAAGTTTTTTGTTGGCCTAATCTTGTTTGTCATTAGTCGTTAAGACAACCATACACACCAGCAAAATGTTAACAATTTTTAGCAATAATTGTCATTAGGCGGATTATAAAAACCTGTGCACAAAAGACTTGAGAAACCTCAATTACTTTCCGGAGCTCAAACCTTGCTAGAAACAAGACTAAGTTTTCCTCTTTGTCGTTGCTGTTGGGTACAAACAACGTTTCATTGTTTCGTCCTATCAAGCAAGGTATCAAACTTTGAGTATAAGCTTCTTCTTTAAAAACCAAAAAAAAAACAAAAACAAAAGTATTTAAACGCAAGCTTCTCCATTGAAGCCTTGCTGAAGAGTTTTTCGAATAGCTTGTGCACTGTGAAAAGGCTGTGAAAGTACGAAGTTTTTTTCTTCTATTTCTCTTTTTACAGTTAGTGAATGAATAGTTAAAATTACAAAGCCAATTGAAATTAACTTTAAATATATTTATTTGATAATAACGAAATACAATGTGTTTATTTAATATAACTAACATTGCTTATGTACCGTCCACATATCCTACTAGTAAATGAAAAAGAAGTGATTTGTTTGATTTTTTTTTTTAAATTTGCCCGCTTTTTTCTTGCAGGAGTTTCAATAAAATATCATTCCTAATTCTCAAATCTCAAATTCTCAAATGAACAAGTCATTGAGAATTTTAGTTTCGGTTTGAAGTTGTATAGAAATTTCATCTATATTATTACCTGTAATCCATATAGTATTGTCATCTGCATAGTTGCAGATATTACTATGGTCAAGGAAAAAGTAGATATCATTTAAGAAATTTGTAATTAAGAGTGGTCCTAAGATCGATCCTTGGGGTACTCCTTGAATAATTTCTGCCCAGCTGCTGTGGCATGAGTTTAATTTAATTTGACTCTTTCGGCTTTGTTATATAGATAGGTGTGGACTAGCCTAAGACTATTGTCATTGAAACCACAGGCATGTAGCTTGGCGATAAGGAGAGCATGCGGTGGACAATCAAAGGTCTTGGATAAATCAATTAAAACTGTTTCATTTTATTGTCAAGACACGCTTTTAGGTTTTCAATTAGTGGATGCTAAGTACCATATCTTTTTCTAAATCCACATAGCAACGGAATAAGTTTGTTGTTCTCAAAGAAAGAAGATATTTGGATACACATTAAATGGTCGTATATTTTCAACGTAGAAAGTAAGGCACTGATGGGTCTATAGCTCTGTTTTTTTGTTGAATCGCCTTTTTTAAATATATGCGATACATCAGCGAGTTTCATGCTCATTGGGAAATTACAATTTTTCATTCCATCGTTAAATAGAGTTGCAAGAGGTTGTGCTATTTGATAAGCAGCATTTATGAGTATTTTGGAAGGTGTTTGAGCAGGGCCTTGTTTTTGTTAAGTGAGAGTATCTATTTTTTCACCTGTGTCACGTTGGCGTATTGGAAGTTAAATGTTGTTGATGTTGCACGGTATTGTTTAATTTTGATGATGCTGGGGTGGTTTTGATAGTTTTCTATAATAGGTTCGATTTCGCTGTTACCACAGACTGTGGGAACCGCATGATTTGGCCAGTGTTTTACATTCATTTTCAGCCAACTTACATTTTTGGAAGCAAAACTAAAATGCTGACTGGGAACAAATTTTTGGGATATCGCTCTCGCTCTGACGTCATTTTCGCACTTGGCGGTTTTCGAATACTGGATCATTTTTAAACCATGCGGGATTACTTTTACACGATACTGTATTGCGTTTTGCAAAGCTGTTTTGGGATATACATGTCAAATGTAAAGCTTCAACTTATCATTTCAAGCGTTTAATATCGATTCAATAATGCAATATATAAGGTACTAATGCAATGCTTTACTAACAACGGCATGAGAGCGAATCCTTCAAAATTCCAAATAATGTTTTTGGGACTAAAGGGAACAAATAAACTATGCCTTAACATGAAGGGCCAATTGATTCCATCAAGCGAACATGTAAAACTTCTAGGAGTAAACATTGACATCTCACTCAAGTTTGAAACGCATGTGAAAGAACTATGCAAGAAGGTCAACCAAAAAGTGCATGCATTTGGAAGGTTAAGACCATTATTTAGGGGAACAAAAGTCAAAGTTACTTTTAAACTCCGTGGTTATATCGAATTTTTCCTATTGCCCTCTGATCTGGCTATTTTGTAGCAAAGTTGCAAATAATGAAATTAATAGGACCAACAAGCGTGCACTAAGAACTTTATACAGAGACTATGAATCCACATTTGAGTAACTTTTAGATAGGGGTAAAACAAAGACAACACATAAAAATAATCTACAAAATCTCATGGTGGAAATCTACAAGTCAATGAACCATCTCAATCCTGAGTACATGTGGGATTTCTTTGTTAAGAAAGATGTTCCCTACAATCTACGGACTACGGATGTTCTCAGCGCTACGGAATAAATTCCCTATCCTTTAGAGGGAGTCTATTGTGGAATACTCTTAGTGATGACCTGAAATTGACAACTTCTCTTATGAAATTAAAAAAAAGAAATGCGTTTTGTTATATTGTATATTGTATATTGTATATTGTATATTGTATATTGTAGATATTTGGTGTTAATTAGTTGTTGTTAACTAGAAATAAACCAACTGTAAATAAGTTTATGATTATGATTAATCTCTTAGCTACCCCCGAATGAAAGTACAAATGTTTCGCTTCTGCACAACCAGAACTTTTGACAAGGACGATAGCCATCAAAATCATTTGACAATTCATCACAGAGGAATTTCTGAATTTATCTTTTAAACTTTATATAAGATAAAAATTGATGCATCAGCATGTCACATTTTTAGCCAACCATCGCAAAGAAAAGTAGAGCTATTCAATAACCACAATACTCAACATAACTGCTTTGGGATTATGTCACATCCTTCTCTATGTCATTTTTATCTTATATGGCCTTAGTGCCATTGCCTTTAACCAGCAATTAAACTTTAATGTATCGCTGTGTGTTGTAGGCTGTAAGCTCTTTTGACATAAATAACTACTTTTTAGCACAGTAAAACCCCGCAAACAAGAACTTTGAAAATAAGAACCTACAGACAGATTTTTTACAAAAGGCACCCAAAGATATGAACCAAAAACAGACTCTGTTCTTATGAAGTGGTACATTTAATTTGAACCCTAAAAATTTCCGTTTTCAATTCAATTTAATTCAACCTTATTGCTATAAATGCATCAATTTCATTTAGAAGTGCACTATGCAAATTTGTCATTTTTTGGCAATGTGCAGTTTAATTTTTTCATAAACAAATGCTAGGGGATTAGACATCAAGTAGCTATATAGACCCTTTTTATAGGAACCTTACCTTGAAAATGGTAATAGTACCATATTCATAAAAAACTAATTCAGCCTGTTTGTAAAAAAGAAATAGGTTCTTGTTTGCGGGGTTTTACTGTAGTACATTGAAAAGAGCAGCCTCTAGTTTAGAGGGAACCCTCAATTCCTTAATTTTAGTGACCACAAAGCCTTAATTTTAGTGATCATTTATTGAGCATAACTCACCGATTATACAGGTGATTTTTCCAACCAAAGTAGCAAGCTTTAAGTTAAAGTCTCTGTTGATAAATGCAACCAGAAACAGAAATATTGAATGTAAAGCTCCTCCACAATAGATTTGCAAACGTTAGCTTGTACAGGACACCCGGAACTTACACTAGATGTAATGCATAGCAAATACGCGGGTCTAGTGGTCGAAGGGAGGATCTCAAAAAATAAGCATGGAGAAAGGGGAAGCGGATGAACATATAAAATGATAAAGGAAAATAAAAATTAAGCGAGAAGGAAGCGCATATCAAAACAAAATCAAATTGTTAAGATCAAAATCATAGGTATCTCACAATAAAGGGTTGGGATAGGTCCCTTTTCGTTTTTATCCACAGTAGGATTTTATCAGGTATAAAATACAGTTTAGGGTTTAAGCGATCAGAACTATGAAGAGGCATCTTCTTAGTTTGTTAAGATACCTGCTGGAACATGTGAGATACAATTGATGCGACTCGCTGCACACCCTTCCAAATCATAACGAAATTGGTTCTAAAATTAGAGCAAAAGATTTGATTTTGGACAAAGATCTTCCTCTAGTTGCGCCACTGGTTGGACCGACTGGAATATTTGGGCTGGGAATCATGCGCGATGATTTCTTGGGGATAAACCGAAATTCAGATTGTAATTGATTTTTCAAATTTAGGAAAAGGAGAAGGGATAAAAGCCCGAAAATTGAATGGAGACAGGAGATTGGATCACCCCCAGGGTCTCCGAGAGCAAAGTGCACCTGATTGCATCGTTATCCACCTTTAGAGTGGAGCACCATAGAATTCAAATTTTAGTTTTATTTAATTCAAAAACAAAAATGTTAGTTTCTTCAACTTTGAAAGTTTGTTTTTCCCGATATGAAAGAAATATCCATGAACAAAGACATTTGAATAAATATGCAAGAACAATTTTCACAAAAACTCGAAAAACGAAGCCTGCAATTAATTTTACTTTAGAAACCTAAAACTGTGGAGATCCTGTTTTAACACCGAGAGGTGTAACTGTTATTCAATTTGGTTAGGAGAAAACAATGAGATCAACCATTCAAAAATTTGAACGCTATGTTTTCAGCGCCTGCGTGCATATGGTCAATCAACGAATCAATTTTTTTCTTCATTATTACAGTTTTATACTGTGACTGTATACTGTGTGTTTATCTAGGAAGCTTTTCAACATCTGACGGCAAATCTGATTGTGAAATAAGGCGAAGAATTGCATTAAGTAAAGAGGCATTCAACAAAAAAGAGATCTGTTTTAACAAGTTCCAACATCACAATGTCAACGAGTCTTGAATTGTTACATCTGGTCTATCCTTCTATATGGATGTGAGACATGGAGTATCTCGTCTTTTATGCAAAAACGTTTGGAGGCAACGGAAATATGGTTTATAAGAAGAATGCTGAAGATTTCATGGACAGATAAAGTATCAAATGAATTTAGGACACGTTATGCGGAGAAAAGGCATAGAGAATCTATCGCTAACTGGGAAAATAGATGGTAAAAGAGCAAGAGGCAGACAGAGACTGACATATCTGAACAACATCAAAGAATAGCCCAACACTGTAAATGGAAATGATTTCATTCAAACATGTCAAGATAGAGAAGCTTGGAAGAGCATGATGGTCAACGCCTTCGCGCATGACACATAAAGAAGAATATCAAGGAATTATCATGTTGCCTGTGTTCGTGAATTGTGGGATGCAGAACGAAGGCGCGAGGCCGCCGCAGCAAACATGATTGGTGCCAAGAGAAGACAATTAAAACTTCTTCTAATAGAAAATCAAAATGTTATGATACTATTGTCATGTATTACTAGAATATAAGAATCATCAAAGGCAACAAAGAGCAGTGAAAGTAACCAAAGTGATGGGGAAGTGGAAAATTCAAGTCCTCTTGAAATAAACTGCGCCCTCATAGAAGTCAAGCCGTTTGGCACATGCTTCAGTTTCAAAAAGAAAGGTTTTGTGACAGATGCTCTTAAGCAGGACAAAATTGGAAGCTTAACTCCGAGAGCATACTGCAGCTATTCACACAAACAATGAATTGTCCCGGAACCAGCAATCTTCAACGAAAGTGTCAAGAACAGCTTCACCAATGATGTCCAACTACCCGAGTTTCTGCAAAATGGAATTAGCTGGCTTTCGTTTATCATGTTTTGAAGCGAGAATAAGTTCATGGATAATGTCAGACAGAACGAAATGTAACTAGATTATTTAATAGCTTCTTTCAAAATTTTAAACGAACGGAAAACAAGTTTTTTAAGAAACAATCCTTAGTTTAATTCGAGATAATAAAAATCAGCTTACTTTTATTCCCTTCACATCATCTTCGTCAAATGAGCCAATATCGAAAGCATCAGCTGCATTTACTTCTCCACGAGGTGGAATAAGTGGTGGCTGCAACTGAACAGAAGTTAAATTTAGCAGTAGACCTCTTTCTAGCAAAACATTTCTAGCGTAGTCATAAGCGTTTTCACACATGATAGAATAAGGCAGTAAAAAAATTATAACAAAAAGCAGCAATAATTGATTTAACAATATTTTCAAAAACGAGGTCTCAAGGTGAATAAATGTGTTTTCAAGATAACAAGTTTCCCTGCTTCCGTCAGCGAGTGCACGATTTCTTCCTTGGCAACATTCTAGGAATCAGCTAAAAGCTAGCTAAATGTTAGCTAAAATCAGGAACAAATTCTAACCAATGTTTTAAAGGCATATATTACAAAATAGGATTTTTAATTTGAAAAAAGGAATAGCTACCTTTTTCTATTAAAAAAAATATAGAAATGAATAGAGAGTAGTTTGATTCCGTATTTATACATATTTCAATATCCTTATTCAACATTCCATATTACAATATTCCATTGTCATAAACTTCAATATTCCAATTTCTTATGATCTCACACATTCCCTATTCTAAAAATTCAATGTTCGGACTAATTTTCTAGCTCACACAGAAGTTGCCCCATAAGACGGACCTCTGCAGGAGCTAGGAGATCGCATAAATCCCAATCTTATGATTATCGAGTATAGCTTAAGAAATAACATTTTTAAACACTCATTGTGATTGCGTGGAAGGTCTATGACTGGTTAGGTACTATAGAATTTTACGAATGCATACCCTCCGCCCGATGAGAATTATCTGTATGTATGAATTATTACGTACAGAATAAAATAAGTTGAGTAGAATATATGTTTATATTAAAAATAGAAAACATTACAAAGATTGACAAATTAAATGTAAGGTGTGCTGAGAAATGTTAAGTAGAGGTTTGAAATCTAAGTTTGCCTTTCGGCCGTTTTTTATGTACCTATTATTGTTTAGTAACTCACACAGTTTTCAATATAGCCCCACAAACGAGGAAACAACTTTCTGGTCTACCCGGTACTTCTACCATATGTGGATATATGTGGATTTACAAAACAGTTTTCACTTGTGTTCATCATCAAATATCATCCTATATTCGTGCTTGAAGTTATTATGTTTTCATCTTCAGAAAAAACACAGAAAGTACACACTTCGTACAATGTAAAACTCAATTATTCGACTTGTCGTCAACTCAACATTTAATAGTAATAAAAAAAAAAAAACAATTTTACACCCTATAATCTCGCACAGTCCTTATTTGCTCAATTCGATGCTCGCGAATAAAATTCATAGCTTTGCAAAGCTCTCCGAAACCATTTGAAAATGGTACACAATTTTAACAAACTCTAAAGCTAGGAGGACAACAAGCAGTAGCATATGTATAAGAAAACAAAAGGAGCATCAATATTTCTAAAAAGACATGACATTTAAAATCCAAATTTCACAACGAAAAAACAGGGTTTTTTTGCTCCCGAGAATAGGGGGCAAAACAATTTACTAGTACGATTTGTAAGTAAAAATAATAAGGTGCATCACTTTGATTGAAGTAAAATAATATTTAATAAGCCTTTATTAAGATTAAATTAAGGGGAATTAATTTAGAATAAGATATCATAGCGTGAGGATCTAAACACATTCGCCCATTTGAAACTAAAGTTCGGAACATTTAGGAGAAGATCATGAAGCTATTTCATGCTATTTCATTTTTTTCTTTACAGTGAAAGGATGTATAATACGAATCATAGCTTTTAGGAAGATAATTCCACAAGTTATCGTTATCAAATTCAAACCTTCAATAGTTCCACTTGCTTCCACTCCACATCTTTGAAAAATGGATGGCCTTTTATCTCCTCCACCCTAGTATAAAAAGTTTACAGATTAACCCAATAAAAAGTTAGAACGTTTAAAAAGTGCACAGCAATTAATTCTATTAGCAAATAAATCTTTTAGCAAGATTAGAAAAGACAAAATTTTAATTTAGAAACAATTATTGACGGCATCCCAAAAGAACGATAACGTAATTACAGTTTCCAAGATATTAAATTTATACCTTTCAACCAGCTAATTTAAGCAAAAAATACTTTCGTTGTGATCAATTATGGGAACATACTTTGTCTCGAGCCCCTCGTGGGAGGTTAAAATCTGATATAATCAATATGACTGGCAAAGGAAAGCTTCTGAAAGTTGGCACCTGGGATGTGAGAACATTTAATAGAGCAGGAAAGCTTGATAACTGTGTTCAAGAAATGAAATGATTTGGCATTGACATTCTAAGCATCGCAGAAACATGTTGGATAGATTCAGGTGTTATCAATAAAGATCATCATATGATTTATTTCTCAGAAGGTCCAAAACATGCAAATGGTGCAGGCATCATTCTAAAGAAGAGATGGTCAAAATCAGTGCAAGGCTTTATCCCAAAAATCAGCTAGAGTTATGAAATCGTACAGTGTTATACATCAACGCAAGATTACAGCGAAGAAGAAATTTAAGAATATTACAATCAGAGACAAGAGTGCTTGATGTTCGTTAAAAGTAATGATGTTCTTATTGTGATGGGAGAATGGAACGCTAAAGTAAGAAAGGAACAAACTGGTCATATAATGGGAAAATTAGGTCGTGGAGATAGAAATTTAAGAGGAGAGAGACTAATCCAGTTCTGCCAAGAAGAGAACTTAGTTGTCACTAACACAGTTTAGCAACACCACAAACGTAGGCTATGCACATGGATGAGAACTGGTGACCAACATCGTAATCAGATCAATTTTATTATAGTAAAAACCGCTTCAAAAATCATGTCATCAGAGAATCATCAGTATAGTTATGAAGTAAATTTGTTAAAACAAGATGAATATAGAGCAGTTTGCAATGGAAGTTCAAATTAGATTTGATGCATTAATGGTCGAAGAATTAGAAGAATATGAAAAAGACGAGGATAGACTAAGCCAACAGTGGGATAGTTTTAAAACTAGTATCATTGCACCGCAAGCTAACGTACTTCCAAAGAAAAAAAAAAGAAAGAAAGAGAAGATATGGATGACCGAGGAAATACTAGCAATGATGAACGAGAGAAGGGAAAAGAAATTAACTCCAGAATATAAGCAAATAGACGATCTAATTAAAAAAAGATGCAAAGAAGAGTGGTACAATTTAAGTAGAAGATCTTAAAAGGTCTCATAAAGTTAGGGAAATTAATGAAAAAGTAAAAGAAATGACGTTCAGGAAGAGAGGAATCAAAACGTATAGTGGGTGTATCAAGGACCGGAACGGTCGTGTCCTATTTGACAAAAAGGAAGTTCCAAAGCGATGGGTAGAATATAAAAAAAACTGTACGATGACAAAAATAGATCAGATTCGGATAGCAGACAAGTAGGCGAATGACTAGAATTACTTAAGAAGGAGATAATGTTTGTGATAAGGAAATAAAGACATGAATAGCAGCAGGGACAGATAATGTGATGATAGGGCATTTAAAGGCTTTAGCTGATACGTCGATTAACATTTTAGTAAAAATTTGTCAAGAGGTGAGGTTTACAAAACGGGTTTTATGCCCGGTGATCTCACCCATGCTCTTTTTAGCAAACTACCAAAGAAGAAAAACACGCTTGAATGCTCAGAACATAGAACAATCAGTTAAATAAGCCACGTCACCAAAGGCATACTTAAAGTGACCTTGAAAAGAAATGAGAAAGCAATAGAACAAGAGATTGAAGAAACGCAGTCAGGGTTTAGGTCAGGTGTAGGAACAAGAGAAAGGATACTAAATCTAAGGCTGATATTCGATAAATATCTAGACGTAAAAAAGGATGTCATTCTTTGCTACATTGACTAGCAAAAAGCTTTTGACAGGGTGTATCATGATCAGCTAATAAACAAGTTAAAATCATGTGACATAGACGCAATGGATCTGAGATTGATACAAAACCTTTACTGGAATCAGACAGCCAGCATAAAATTGGAAGATAAAATTGGATAATCGGACAGTTTTTATATTAAAGGAGGAGTGAGGCAGGGATGTATACTATCGCCAAAATTATTCAATTTATATACAGAAGAAATATTCAAGGAAACCGACAAGTTACCTGGTGTAAACATTGGAGGGAAAAATATAACAAATCTTAGGTATGCAGATGACACTGCATTAATCGCGGAGTCAGCGAAGGGCCTACAACTAATGGTAGATGTCGTTAAAACAGAAAGTATGAAAAAAGGTTTAAAAATGAATATAAAGAAAACTAAAACAGTTGTAATCAGCCGAGATCTAGATAATTTAAAAATCGATATAAAGGTGGATGGAACTACTCTAGAGCAAGTGGAAAACACTTAAGTACCTGGGGCAAACGATTACATCTGATGGTAGAACCGATACTGAGATAAGACAACGTATAGATATTGCAAGACAGTCTTTCCTAAATATGAGTAATGTTTTAACAGCAAGGAACATTGAGATCGAGGCAAGAAAACGCTAAGCCTTATATGCAAGTGAAACCTGGACGCGTTATATGCAAGTGAAACCTGGACGCGTAACGCTGTTACATGAAAGAAAATAAACAGTTTTGAAAGGTACATGTATCGTAAAATGCTTAAGATCACATACACAAGTCACACTACAAATGAGGAGGTTTTGAAAAGTGTCAAAGAAAAAGGACTGTCATTGGAAAGAAAAATAAAAATGAGAAAGACGCAACATTTTGAACATTTGATAAGAAAAGACAAAACGCAAAAATTATTGTTGGAAGGAAGAGTATGTGCGAAAAGATCTAGGGGACGTCCCCGTAAAACGTGGGCGAAGAACACTATGGAATGGACAATGCTAAACTTTGAGCAACGCATAAGAGGAGCTGAAAACCGTGACTACCGGAGAGGAGTAACGATGAATCTACATGAAGCAGTAAAAAATGTGACTTTGTAAAAAATAATAAATAACCATAAATTTCCGAAATAAACTTCAGCAAAATAATTATAATAGCATTAAACCTATCATAAATTAAACATAAAATCAATTCCGGCATTGAAATCTTCATTCAAAAACTTTTGAATATTAAAATGAAATTATAATTTGATAGCTTTCAAAAAGATTGAGTCATTTTTTGCTCTACCCGGTATTTGATTATAATAGCACTAATACTAGAAATATTAAAATGAAATTATAATTTTGATAGTTTTCAAAAAGATTGAGTCATTTTTTTACTCTACCCGGTATTTGATTATAATAGCACGTACACAAATTCAATCCACTTAATATTGTACAGCTACGAATTTCAACAACTAGATACAAAAGTAATTAAATTAAATTAAATTAAATTTTATTCATAGAATGCAAAAACTAGATAGTAAATAATTGGATATAATAAGATTGAAAGTTATACTAACCCATTCCCTCTGCATCCAAGCCTTTGAGATACATCACGATTCAAAAAACCACCAAGCATAGATTTCATTGGTTCGCTGAATTCATCTGGAAACTTCACGTCCTTAGGTCAGAACAAATTATAAAATATAGAAAAAAGCTAAGGAACCATTTACACGAAAGCTGTTCCTAAACTACCAGTATCTTTTCAGTTCACTTAACCGTTTACGACACCAGATCGAAAAGGATTCACGTGGATTTTCTAAACAGTGGTCTAAACAGCTCTGTTATAGATCTTATTTGTGTAGATTGAGCACCACGAAAATTGCGCCGAAAAAGATCTCCCCGAACAAGATCTATTCGAGGCAAAGACCTATGTCGGAACTAACGAAAGACTGTTTTGCTTATCGAAATCGTGCTCGAGATCAAGAGTGGGCGTTTAAAATGCATGCCTAGATTGGGAAACCATCAAGAATCGGTATGAAGACATCGCTTTATTTCGAATTACTTAAAAATGGGCAGCGATTTCACGGTTGAAAAAGTTCTCAAATCATGAAGATATATAAATTATTGCTAAAGTAAAGCGCGTGAAAGCAAGTTGATTGTGGTTCATCTAGTGGAGGGGTCGTGTCGTCATTGTGTTGTACGACGAGTGCTATGAAATCTAAGCTGGTTTTCCAGCAGTAGAAGGCATGTCCACATGAATTGAAGCTGGAATGCTGGAGAGAGATTCAGATCGACACCTTGATTCACAAAAAAACTGCAGTTGAAAGTCTAAGCAAGATGGCAATAGAAAGTCAATTTACAATTAGTCAGTATGTCAATGTTAATGATATAGATGATATAGCAATAGAGAACCCCAGTAGATCAGTCAATATGTGTCGTTGCATAAAAAAGTTGATCGAGAAATTCCAAGAAAGAAAACTGTTAGACTAGAAAAGAGGCCCTATGGATAAAAAGGCTAGGTTATAGGATGCTGCACAATAAGAAATCTCTTTAAATAAGGCAATTGTGGAAACAATTATGAATAAAACATGATAATTCATTGGTGGCATCAATTCATAGGCCAGACTCAGAAATTGAAAGGACGCAACATCTACAATCATAGTTTAAGCAAAGAAAGCTTGCCTTTATTCTTTTAAAAGTACATTTAATAACCAACCGATGAGAGACAGTAGCCAAACAAAAACAAGTAATGGATAGGTAGGGTCACCTAAGATAAAAATAGGAACTGGTTCTTTTTTTCTGTTCATGCATCTTGGTATTACACCTTTTCTCAACAACAAATCAAGTCTATATTTGCAAATACATTTGAACCATGAACGCTGTTTTGCCACTTCACGAGTAAATCCGCAAGCAATACACATGTATTGAATACCGATTTTTCTTTTCAAGAAGTCTATATGGTTATTGCTTGGCCTTCCAATCAACGAAATTGTGCCATCAATTTCACCGACATCTGTGGAAATCTATATTTCCCAAAGAATTGTGATCTAGCTCCAATAACTTCTTCTTCTGTTTTTGGCACCTCTAGGCACTTAGAAAGCATATTTGTTAGTTAGCTGAAATTGGAGAAAGCATTATGCTTTTCCCAAAATCTCCTCCTTTGCCGTTTCTTAGAAGATTGAAGACTGAACAACCTTCAAGACTGAACAACAATCAGCCAAAGCCAGCAGCTTATTATCTTGCTGGAGCTGAGAACAACATGACAATAACGTAACAAAAGTGGATTTATCATAATATAAACTTTGAAAATATCGTTACTTTTCACATAGCCAAGCTCACTGACTACATAAGAAATGGCACCAAAACATGCGCGCAGAAGAGGCATTGGGATACTCAAAAAGATGCAGTTCCAGGCGTTTACACGGGCCGAATGAGTTTGGCTTCAAATGAGTAGTGAAGGACCAAGATCAACTCTGAAATGGGTTAAGGCGACCTCAAATGAATTCGGTTCCACAGGTCTAGTGTAAACGGGATGCCTATGGGAACTAAAGAAGATGCGGATCATTCCCAACCACTGTCGTAAAAACGGTATCTAAAAATAATATCAAAAGGAGCAATCAATCAATAGTTTATTTAAAATTTTTTAAAATTTAAAATTGATCAGTTCAATGGATCTCTATTCTACAAAAAAGTTCTTAAATGTGGAAACATATAATCTATAAGTGGAAACTGAAAATTACATAACAATCAAAAGTATATAAGATTTGATAAAAGTCTGGGAACATTACGTGTATGAGAATTATGAAAATAAGTAAATATTCTAACCATCGTTAATGTCATTTTGTCAATCTCATATTTGTCTTTTGTCTTTTGTTGTCGAAAAGGGCTATGACTGTAATGTAAAGAAACAACAATACACCAGTTACAAACAAATAATCTGACAACCAAATAAGGAAAGTTTACTCTTTCCCACGTTCTATTAAATAGATTCATGGAAAAAGAAGTTAAAGTGCCTATGCAACGAAAATTTCGAGGTAAATTTTTTGATTGTAAATCAAAATTCAGTCTTTCCTTGTCAATTTCATATATGACTCATGTGAATAATGGGGATTAAAGGGGGCTTAATTGTGATTTGAAAATTGGCAAAAGGCGCAATGCTTTGTTCTACTTGATGACGTCACAAGTGGGACCCGTGATTCATTGACAACAGCAAAGGCACACAAAATCATCTTTCAGGGAGTTGAGAATTAGCGTGTTTTCTGCACTGATCATTTTATAAAATGTC
>JAYJMH010010916.1:0-23365 GCA_036873815.1 Phacellophora camtschatica | reverse complement strand
TTTCGAACCTCTACAATATGTTAATTATTGTTAAATATTTTACAATATATATATATATATATATATATATATATATTGTTAATAATTGCGAATATATAATTTATAAGTAAGTAAGTAGGCCAACCACTAGGTCGAAGACAACCCAAAGGTTACTTGTTTATTAGCTGCTACCATTGGCCGCGGGTAGAAGGAGTGCCACTCCTTTCCCTGGTTAGTTAAACTGGTACTCATTTGTTGACCTCGAAAGAAAAGACAGCTAAATTGGCTGTGGGTTTTGTAGTTTGAAAGTTCCAACAGCTGGTCCCGAATCCACTCTCACGCAGAGAGTGTGGATTAAAAAAACAGCGTTTTAGCTACTTAGCCACTCGATCCTTCTAGTACACACACACATATAGAAATATACTTTACTTTGTATATTATCAATATATGTAATTAATGTTTCATTTTTACTGGGGGGTAACTAAAAGAAATTCATTCGACCTGTTTTGGCAAGCAATTTATTTTATTTTGACGAATTATTTTAGATGCAAGTGTTCTTGGTGGACCGAACGCAGAAAAAGATAATGTGGTAAGGGAGGAATAATTTTTTATTTCACAGTTTGTTGCCGTAGTTGTGATTTCTTTTATAGCAGATATTGAATTTATAGCAGATTCGCGTGACACTAATCATAATGAACTACTCTACTTCCAAAACAGATCAACAACAGCACTCAAACAAGCTAAGGACATTTCATAATGAAATCTTAAAAATAAAATAAATAAAAAGTAAAATTATGAAAACATGTTCAGTGTTACATGCATGCTACATGTTGATACTGTAAACCTTTCTTATGTAATGGAAGAACCTATCTTAAATTAAATACATTTGCTGGATTAATTTGTTGTGAAATATCTACTGAATGCTCAGAAATTGTTGAATACACACATAACCTCCAAGTTAATTTAGCATGTTTTTTACTTAAGTTAATTTAGCATGTTTTTTGCTTTTACTTAAAGTTGTATAGCGAATCTGCGTTAACTAAGCCACGCAAACAAGGGAAAATTTTGCAACAATAATGAAATTGACACACCAATTTTAAAGCAATTAGGCATCGAAGACAAAAGGAATTTTCTCGAGCAGAAAATCAAAACAAACGAAGCCATGTTTTGATTTTCTTCTTGAGAGAATTCACTTTCTATTGAATGATTCATCGCTTTAAAATTGGCGTGCCCATTTCAATATTGTTACAAAATCTGCTCATGTTGGCTACACTTTATCCGTGCAAGGCAGCCCAGGAAGGCAGCCCACAGACAACAAATTATATCACTTGGACTGCCTTACAACGTAAAGAACCTTCTTGTGCTGCTGGTCCTGGACACATAAAATAGATTAAAGACTTGAAATGAGAACGATGTTTAGTGTGAGTGAAAGAAGACGTCCTTTGAAATATTAGTTATTTAATTTTCAGTATAATTAAAATCGTATTTTTTTTTTCTAGATAGCAGAAAAAGAGACAACAGTAAAAACGAACAGGAAAGAAGAACACACGAAAAAACCCCAGCCTCTTGTCAGAGGATTATTTGACGACAAAGAGGAAGAAGAAGATCTCTTTGCAGCTAAAGAAAAACAAGATTCACTCAACGGTATTTATAATTTAGGCCTACTTGCAGTGAAGCAGAAACTAGATTCTTTCAAGGGTATCCATATGTTTTGCAGCACTCAATGGTATTTAGAATTCAGGCCTCTTTGCAGCGAAGCAAAAATTAGATTCTTTCTAAGGTATCTGTACGTTTTGCAGCTAAAGAAAAAATTCAGGATTCTTCCACAGGGATTCATAACTAAGGTCTATTTCTAAATTAATAAAGCTAAAATGTTTTGAAGGGTTTTCTATTCATATTCTCGTTGGTCAGTATGTTGATAAATTATAGTTATGGAAGCTAATAATGAAACAAAAAGAATAAAAGTTGCCTCTTTTGGACGTAAAACAATATTTGTTCAAGATGACGAATAGGCCTGCCTATTCGAGATAACCGAAGTTAAATCAAAGCTGAAAGCTCTCAACGGATATACAAAACAGTTTGAGTTTCCTTTTACAGAACCCAGTCAGCTATCTCGAACTCTCAAGGGAAACCAAGATTTGTTCGAGATAGCGAGTATTCGAGATAACCGAAGCTGGAAGCTCTCAAGGGATATGGAAAATTCTTTTTTTCACTTTAAAACCGAACAACCAATTTATCTTCCTTTGTTGCAGTACCTCCAAAACAAAAAAGAAAGAAAACATTGGAACTTTTTGATGGCGATGAAGATTCTTTATTTTCTGACAAACAAGCAGAACCGGTTTTAACAAAACCGAAACCATTGCAGAACAAAGTTGAAATTGGTCAATCAGTAACCGCGAATGAACCTGCTAAAGATGCTCCTGGACAAAGTTTGTTTTTATGTGTTATTTTTATTTATTTCTCCGTTTTTCCCATGTTGTTGTTTATAAATTTACATGGCCAATTTAAAAATCATAAAGAATCAAACTTGCAGCAAATCAAAAAATAACTTGTTTACACTTTTTTTTATAAGAACAACCTCCAGGCAGGGATTTGGGTAAAAGAGTTTTAAAATCACCAGGCAGGGATTTGGGTAAAGGAGTTTTGCTATCTCAGAAATTATATACTTACGTTAAGAACGTACATAAGTACGAATAAAGCATGCATGCGTTGAGCACTTGACCTGGAACACACGTTAAAGATTTTTTTGAGCAGGGAGAAGGTAGCAAGTTTGTAAAAATATGAAGAAATTCAGGCTAAAACCATATGTTTTTAAAAAAAAAAAGTGTATTTTACATTTGTCATACGAACCAGATTTACAGTGTTTTCATTTGGCGTTCTATCAATAGTATTCCCTGCACGTAGCACATAACGTCATAGACTTTGTTTGTGTTTGCAAGAACAGATTCAGTACATATGGCCTTACTCATTCCAACTTCTTTCAAAGACCATCTTTAAAAACGTAACATACAAACCGTAAATCCTCGACTAAGCCCCCACCTTCGAATAAGCCCCCCGCCTTGGATAAGCCCCCACCCCAAAATATTTTTTTGCGAAATAAGCCCCCACGAGCTTATTCGAGGACTTACAGTATGGATTGAAATTTAGAAGAAATTTAAAAATTTAAAAAAAGAGTCATTCGTCCTTAAAAAGTGTTTACAAAAACTATGATCAATGATACGCTTCTGAAGTTACAAATAAACGAATGGGGTTATTGGAGCTGACGAATCAAAGCCAAAGGAGAGCCCTCGGGACAGCCTTTGTGTTGATACAGTAAATGCTCGCATTCTTTAACCTGACAAGGTTCTTAAATTAAATCACATTTCAGCTTAGTGACTGAGAGAGTGGTGTAATGTACTCAGTTTTAATTTGTTTATTTTTTCAATGGTATCTTCAACATTTAAATATATATTTTTCGTTCTGAGTTGAATAAATACAGGTATTTCAACCTGCAAGTTCTAAATGGTTAAATATTTATACTGTATGTTAAACATGAATTTGGCCACACCAATATGAGTTCTAAACGTTGTTAATATATGCTTCTTCTTTCACACAAAATGAAATTACAAAATCGCTAAATGGATTTATTTTTATCGTTGATTTAGCAATTGAAAAAGATGTGGCAGTGAAACCAGTTTCCAAGCCAAAAGTTTTGAGTTTATTTGATGATGACGATGCGGAGGAGGAAGACTGGTTCAATAATGTCGATCCTAGCAAAAATAAAACGTAAGTGCACACCTTTCATGAATCTCTTTGACTATCTTTATACGTCTGGTTTTGGCTGGCATATTTTTAGGGTCCTTCACTCTAGATTCTGAGTAATTGTGTCACTGTATATTGGTATGTGTATTAACAGATCAGATTTCGTATTTGCCTTTACACACACAACCAAATAGGAAAAGGAATTTCAATGGATTGTTTTTTCATAACAGACAGGTGTGGCAAAAGTTCTTAACGCTTATTCATATTTTTAGCACATACGCATTATCAAAGTTGTCACCTTTGGTTTACCTAGAATATCGTTTTAGAATTCAAAGAGCAAATATGTTCTAATGTTACAAATTTTTCCTGATCAATAACATTGCTTCTACATCACGTTATAATGTTTTTGAATTGAAGTCCCATGTTTTATACCCAGAGATTTCGAGGTGTTATGTATTCTAAAATGTATTGCATCGGGGGTGTATTGAAAGTAACCTTCGGTGTGAAGTGTGAAAATTTGGGAAGGGCTGAACATTTTTACTTTTCATGCAAAAGGATTTACATTTTGTAAAAATTGAAAATTTGGGAGAGTTGAAGTTGTCGGATGGTTGGATCGCGAAAGATGGAGGGTAAAAGTCAGACCAGTGCGAGTAATCTTGACAATCTTTACCGTATGGTGATGGTGAGGAGGATGGTAAACCTTTACAAAGCATCATTTCGTTGTAATTTTTTTCGTTTTTAAAAATGTCCAGTCTTTTGTTCAGCTCATTTTTTCAATTCAAAATTTCTCAATAGGATATAGCGCTACGTTATATGAAGTACATCCCATACAACCCAAGAACAGCAAGAACCTAAAACTAGCCTCGACCGTTTACAACAGCCTGTACCGTTTACAACAGCCTGTACCGTTTACAACAGCCTGTACCGTTTACAACAGCCTGTACCGTTTACAACTAGCCTGGGCTGAGCAGTTCCGAATAGTCTAACGAACAGTATAATGTCATTTCCCCCCTAGTTGTTCAACATTTTAAGACAAGGAGCTTAGCCAATAACTTGAAAAACCATTTATGATATCAGTTACTTGATATCTTTGTCGGTTTCAAGTCAAACCAAGGTCAAGATCCATCAATTCTTCTGGAATTTAGCAATAATATTGGCACCATCCTATCTTGTCACCTATCAGGAACGAAAAACATCTGCTTTACCAATAAACAGGGCTGCCGAGAGGTTTAGGGGCTTTGGGGGGAATAATCAGTATCATATCACGAACTAGCACTACTTATAAAAATAATATGGCCTAATGGTTACAATAAAGTAAAATACATGGCTACATTGTGTAAAAGAAAAGAAAACTCAACAATGTAATAAGCCAAATGATACGCCAGGCTTTTCCAAAAAAATTTGCAAGGTTAATGCAATTTGCTAGCCTTTTCCATAATTAGAATAATTCATTGCGGTCAGGCTAGTTTTTCTAGTAAGAAATGTCTGTTGCAAAAGCAAGACAAAACTTTTTGGGAAAATAAAACGTTCACGCTCTTGTTTTTATCTAAGAATGCATTGGGAGTCTATCCGTTTAGGGGCTCATCCCCTCGAAATTAATCATCCGTTAAAGACCCTAAACGTTCCTTTGACATGGCAATATTTGTAGCAACAGAGACTGACAGTGTTGCGGTTCTCCATTAATATATTTTCATTTATTCACAACACTTCATGTTTTAATTAGCTATTTTACGTTGTAAATGCTATTTAATTATCAGTGATTTCCTTTTCTATTTAACAAAGAGTGTCTGGTTGCAGCAGCACTAATTTAATCAGATGTATAAAGTTTCGTGGTGCAAATAAATGCGACACACCTTTTTTCATTAGGAATGAGCATGGTGTCATGATGAACTTTACCCCTTGTTCTTTTTCAGGAAAAAACAAGCAGAAAGGAATTTTGTAACAACAGTGAAATTGACACACTAATTTCAAAGCGAGTATCATCTCATCCGCAACGTTGTTCGTTTTCTAGTTGAAAGAGTTTAGCTTTGTTCTCGAGGGATAATCGCTTTGAAACTAGTCAATTTAACTATTTTTACAAAATTTGCCTCTGTGGAAAAGACAATAAATGTTAACAAATTTTGTAAGCCTTGTTTCACATTTTATGAAAAATATGAGGATATGAAAAAACAGCACTTGTTTCATCTTTTAATTTGTTTTGCCTTTTTTGTGAGACAGATCATGCATTTTTGGGGATAATTAAATAACACACAGTTTAAAACTGTTACTTTCTCTTAGGCCTACCACGCAAGCTAAACAAACTCCTAAAACAGATAAACCGAAAGGAGTAGATTCTTTCTTTGACACTCCAATAAAGGTGGAAGCAAAACCAATCACAAAGGTAAGTTGACATAATTGTCTGAGTTGAAAATCCAGGCCGTAATCTTTTTTTATTTTCTTTATTGTTGATTACATCCTTCATATCCTAAATTAAATCAGTTTGAATATCTGTAATTTACATTAAATATCTGAAAATCGCAATTACAATAAAAATCCGCATATGATAACCTACATTTTGAAAGTCAACCGGACAAGGTTCTTAAGTTAAGCATGTGTCAGCTTAAGACCTTAGAGGGTGGTTAGCTTAAATTATTTACTTGAAATATACTTGTTTATTATTTGAACAATGTCTATGGGACTAAATCTTTCTCGAATAAGCCCCCCGTTAAAGGTGGAATTTTGAATAAGCCCCTCCCCCCGGGGCTTAATCGAATTATTACCGTAACTGAAATAGATGTTATAAATGGCCCATATATTCTGGCTGATTATTTTTAGAATATTTCCCTCACTCTTTGCAGTATCGGTTTTGTTTTCATACTAAAAGATATGATTTTAGCCAAATTTTATCTGTTACGTCTGCCTGAAACTGTATGATAACTGCTTTTGCTGACTTCTAGACTTCCGGTTTCAGGGTTGTTTGAGACCCACCACTCAAACTTTACGTCAGGGTTGTTTGAGACCCATTTCTCAAACTTTACGTAAGGGTTGTTTGAGACCCACCTCTCAAACTTTACGTCAGTGTTGTTGGAGACCCACTTCTCGGACTTTACGTCAGGGTTGTTTGAGATACACCTCTTAGACTTTACGTCAGGGTTGTTTGAGACCAACCTCTTAGACTTTACGTCAGGGTTGTTTGAGACCCACCTCTCAAACTTCACGTCAGGGTTGTTTGGGACCCACCTCATAAACTTTACGTCAGGGTTGTTTGAGATCCACCTTTCAAACTTTACGTCAGGGTTGTTTGGGACCAACCTCTTAGACTTTACGTCAGGGTTGTTTGAGACCCACCTCTCAAACTTTACGTCAGAGTTGTTTGAGACCCACCTCTCAAACTCTATGTCAGGGTTGTTTCAGACCCATCTCTCAAACTTTACGTCAGGGTTGGTTGAAGATGTGAAACTGCTAATTTGTATACCTGATGACCAAAAAAACCTATCGCCGCTTGCAGAACTATGGCTTGAAATTCGTGTGACTACAAACCTCAAATTTTATGCAAAACGATGTCCGAAGGGCAAACTTAAGGTTGAGGGATATTATTCAGTCGTATGCAATCACGTTTACGTGGCTAAAACTGGAAAATCAAATAGCCTTCAATCTTAATTCATGAGCTTTCAAGTCAATTAAAAAGCCATCATTCGCTTCCAGTCCTCATTTTGTCATTTAAACAACCTGCTTGGGGAGTTTGATCAGTAAATCTTTTTAGATTTTAAACTCCAAAAGCGCCATTAAAGCAAGCAGATTGTTTTGATGTCAAAACATAGACTGGAAATAAATCATTCTTTTTCAAATTAACTTAAAAGCTAATGAATTAAGGCAATTTTAATTTCAAGTTTCGGACAGGTAAACGTGGTCGCAGATGGTATGACTGGATGATTTCTAAGTTTGCCACTCGGACATCGTTTTATGCACAAATTGTGATTTGTAGCCACACGGATTTCAAGCTACGCCCTTCAAATGAGGCTATTTTTTTAGTTATTCTTTAGTTCGTTATAAAACACATCAATCATCATCTCGGGGTGACACTGCTTTTTCAGAATTTTTTATGTTTCATTAGCCTCTTAATAGAGATGCCCGTGATTCTATAAAAAAGTATATTAATTTTAGAATTAAGCCTTCCGATGCACTCTAATTTCAAATAGTTTATTATGACTCCTGCTATTGTCTGCTTTTAGTTCTTGCACCTGCAGCAAGACTTATTATGAGTCTTATCCTCCGTTTTATCCTCCTTCAGATCCACATCAAATAATACTCCGCCACAGGTTGGACTTTCACATGAGTCCCTGTTTTCCTGTGTCCTTTCAGGAATGTACGTCGTTTCCAGTTAATAGGAGGGACTCTGGACTGAAGGCTTCTGCTTCGAATTCGTTTTCTCAGAAGTTTTCGCTTAAAAACGTAAGCCTCACTGTGACGCACGCCAAAAAGCTGGCGTATCGCAGTCCAGTTTTCTGGCCATATGATCACAAGTCCCTATTGACGAAAGTGACATCCAATCTTCCAAAGAACGCAGGGGAAACAGGACTGATGTAATCGGTCTAACCTGTGGCGGAGTATTATTTGATGTGGAGGAGCGAATTGAAATGTAATGTAAGTGTAGTGAACTTTGGATGTGAAGGAGAATCAACGGATATGGATATAAGGTGGCTGGTGCCGCATCTATAATTAGGTAGCCAATAAAGCTCTTTTGTCATTGGACATTGCATAGAATTATTGGTTCAATTGCTGGGCAATTTGAATAGAATTTGAAGTTATTTTCATTTTAGATGAGCTGGATTTATGTCGTCACGTTCATTCTCTTGAAGTCTAGTAAAGTCTAGAATTGTCTTTTGAAGGAGTTTTTGTTTTACAGAAAGAGGAATCACGAAAGACTTCAAAATCAAGGCATGTTTCGAGTCTTTTTGACGAAGAAGAAGATGATTTATTTGGTATCACCACCTCTACTACGAGCGCTACTTTGAAAGCGAGGCCAGACGAAGTGAAGAAACAAGGGAAAAGAGAAGAGAAGGATGTTGAGAAGAAAAATAATCAAAAAGAAGAGAAAAAAGAAGACACCCTCCATGTGAAAACTAAAGAAAAAAAGAAACATAAAACAAAATCTTTTATAGATGATACTGATAATGGCTTGTTTGGAGATGACCAGGGTGATTTGTTTATCACACCAAATAAGGTGTGTAAAATTAATTTCATTGTTGTTTTAAAATTAGGCATGATATTAGGTTCTTGTGTTTTGAATATTTTAGTTTTTATCAAGGGTTTTTGTTTTATTTAATTATAAATATTAACGATAATAATGAGCGACGTTTCGATGACATCTTAACACAATTTTCAAAAGCTAGATGAAATAAAAGACGTTGCTTGTATATAAAGAAAAATAAACAATAGAGAGATTTTTTATCACGTGGTGAGAAGTTTTGTTTTATCATGGTCAAAATTATGTCTTGTAAATGCGTTTAGAGCTTCTTTCTGTTCATAGTGTAAGCAACAGCAGTGGGAAATATTGACCAGCTGAAAGACAAATATAATGTTTTTAGCAACAATTCCGTGAGGATGCTTTTGAGATGGACCCTATTAAGATTTTAATTAAAATTTCAGTGCTTTATTACCGCTATTTATTAAAGGAAAGTTTCATGTGAAAATCTTGAAATATGAAAAAATCGATGACATTAAATACCAATGTGTTTCACGATGTTTTGGGAAATACCCTTTATCAACTTATTACGTGTTATATATTCGTTGCTGAGAGTACTTCAATTAATGTTTCAACTGTATAAAATGTGTATTTTACGTACTCATTAAGCCTGAAAGATTTCGAAAGTTTCGAGGATGTTTCAAAGTTCATTTTTTGCAGCCAGAACCAAAGAAAGAAAAGCCTGCTTCTAAATCGAAGCCGAAAACAGCACCAGGTTTGTTTCTTGACGATGAAGATGATCTGTTCAGTTCTACGAGCCATTCCAAGAAGCCGGGAAAAGGGAAATCCGGAAGTAAGTTAGAAGCAAACGCGGAAGTAAAGAAATCAGGAGAATCGACAACTGCCAAATCAAATGAAAAAGAATCAAAGGGAGCATTTGGAGATGAAGAAGACGGAGGCTTATTTTCATCGCCTAAACTTGAGGTATATATTATGCCTTGTACTTTCCGGCAAGATACTCCTCCGCACTTTCCGGTACTTTCCGGCATTTGTGAACTAATTTGGTTATTATTGCAGTGGCTGCGCATGTTGGCGCATGTAGACGACAAGCGTAATTGATGATGGCTTCAAGATATCAAGGTTTATGAACGTAAAATTATATTTTCTGTTTCGTCTGACGTTTACTTTTTCATGTTCATTCATATTTGATTTATTTAATGTAAACTAAATACTTGACATACTTTTTATACTTTAGTCACAAAATAGTGCGAAATCAGTGGAAGAAGAAAACATAGAAGAAAAGGTTGAATCTACACCACGACCAAAGAAGATGGCAGGAGCAGTTTCCTTATTTGGTGGACTGGATCCATTTGCTGGTAAAAGGACTCTCAGATCACCTAGCAAAGAAGCAATTAAAAGTAAATTTTCTTTCATAAAATTTCCAACCGTTTCGAACCGTTCCTAAAGAAGTTTGTTTTATGTGCGTTTACACAGGACCACCAGTTCCATTTGTTTGGAACCATTTTGAAATTGAGGTGTAAGGTGCAGGCGGGAACTATTTTACAGTCAATAAACTGCGTCAATTTTATATTTTTTCTTCAATTACTTGCTTTCACAGTTGAGACCAGTTGAGATCTCTTTATTGTTTGTATCAGTTCTCTAGGCGGACCCGTTTGGGTACGGCCAGTCGGGTCCGTTTGGAACGGTTTCAACTGGTCCAGTATAAACGGAAGGCCTAATCGTACTCATTGGGTACGGTACCAAATGGAACCGGTCCCTTGTAAACTCAACCTTAGAATAGCTTTGCTTTGTCTTTATTTCTCTTACTTTCTGATAAGTACGTTTTCTTCAAACTAAGCGTTATGTGGATGTTTCACTTTGATAAATAATTTACCCATTGTTTTTCCATTGTTCTGGTCACAATTCAGGGTTCGAAGTTCTCATATAATTGGTTCCTTGACGACCGGTCTTCGCTGTATATGAATTTGCGCATTACGTGTACTGGTATTGTGCCAAAAATGTCATTTAAAAAATGATTTTGAATTTAATATTGATAGCTACAATCATGCTAGTTATGATACATGGTTTGAAAGCTTTTATGTTGCAAATGATTTTTTCACGACTAACGGTGGTCAAAAACTTCCAATCACAATTGATAATTGACATTGAATCATACATTGCCAAGTCATCATCATCATCATTTTTATTCAAAAATGCAAAACGTTTACAAATAAACCACAAAGATTTTAAACTGCAGTCTACACGATTCGTCTAGTATCATTCTATCACCCCCATTTTGTATATGATTTAGTGATTATGTAATTAGTTCTTTGTCATGTGTTATTCCTAAGTTTTACAATCACATCTATATTTTATCATAGTGATGTTTTAAAAAGGAACATGAAGTCTTTTATCAGATTTGATAATTAAGATTGGATCACAGACGAATACCTTATTGTTTTAAAATTTTATGATTTGCAAGGTTTTACAATCACATCTATATATTATCATAATTATGTTTTAAAAATGATCATGAAGTCTTTTATCAGATTTTATAATCAATATTGAGTCATACCATATGATCTCACTGTTTAAAATTTTTATAATTTTCAAAGTTTTATAATCATTATGAATCATTATATCATCACTATGATGTTTTAAACACGATGCGTCTGTTATCACATTTGATTATCAACATTGTGCCAGGAAATCTGATTGCATTAGAATTTTATTCATAGCTAGCCACTTTTTATAATCAAATGATCTTCAAACATCAACATTTAACTGATCTACAATTTCTGCTGTGTTTTTAAGCACCATCAATTGAAGATTTGCCGAGCGATGAATTATTTGACAAACAGCTGGCAACTGAGAAAACAAAACCTGTCGTGCAGTCTAGGAAACCTGCTGTTGAGCCATTGTCTCCGCAGAAAACAGAGGTTTGTTGTGAACATTTCCTATGGTCTTTAGTCTTTTGCCAATTAAGGCATATAATTTCACACCAGGAGCCAGCAATCATTCATAAACAGTGTTTACATGGGACCCACGGTGAAGTTTCGCCCTTGTAGTGAAACTTTAAGCCTGACTGAATTTCATTTATGTTTGCATGGTGACCGCTGGGAAATCTCGCACGTGTAGTGAAATTTTAAACCGGACTGAATTTAACTTACGATTACATGATGCCCGCAAGGAAATTTCGTTTGTGTAGTGAAATTTTAAACCTGACTAAATTTGTAAACTTAGGTTTACATGGTGCCCGCTGGGAATTTTCACACGTGTAGTAAAATTTTATATCGGAGTGAAATTGACTGTTGTTTACATGAGGCCCGCAGTTTAGGTCTTTTTTATAGTCAGCAGCAATTTCAAAAAATTGAATCTCGTTTCTTTGGTTTTAAATTTACGACGGCTGTATCATGTAGGCATAAGCAAAAGATTCCAGTTACAGTAGTATTTTCACTGTTGCTAAACCTAGCTTCACTGCGGGCAAGATTTCACTTTAACTGCGTGCTTATAAAAGCACTGCTTCATTAATGATTCATAGTAAAACTGGGAGCAACATATGCTGAGAAGAAAAATATGTTATGGTGTTCAAAGTCATGGTTTTATATATGGTTCATAATTTCACTAAAAGTTATTTTATATATGGTTTATAATTTCACTAAAAGTTACTTGGAGTCATTAATTCGCCACACCTTTAAACATTGCTAAGACTAGTATTTTCTGTTGTTTCTAAAATTAAGTTTAATTTTGCGCTTCAGCTAATCTTGTTTGTTATTTTCTGCAAGCGACACTATTTCGATGAAGATGGTGGTTAATTATTTAGCGCAATGAGTCTCGGGAAAAATCACCCCCTCCCCCCATTACAGCATATGAACGCAGCAACCGAACAATTTTGTTAGCGGTAAAAACTGGAACAAAACAAAACAAAACATCAGATAAGATAGGCCATCAAAAATAGTTTACGCAAAATATAATAAAAAATGTTACTATCGCTTGTAGTTTCTCGTATAATATATTAAGTTGATTTAGTTTTTCTCGGATTTATCGCCGTCGTTTCTACGAAAGAAGTCGAAGTGTATTGTTGTTTATATAATATTTTGTTTAGTTCCAGTTTTTACCACTGCAAAATGTTTTCGGCTGTATGAAAAAAAATTAAACGACTGTTTGGTAACTGTCTCTATAATTTTCTCTAGTAATTTTCTGTAAGCAGACATTTTTGTCCGGCTTGTCCGTTTTTTTTAATCGAAAGAATAAAAAGCTAAAGCAACGACGCTTTTCTCCGTCCCATTCGCAGTGAGATTAGAAACTAAGTTAACATTACGACGGAAATTCTCATTAATAATCTGAATGTAAAGAAAGTGAATTCAGTCGTCCCTAACTTAAGACCCAAGACCCAAAAAACCCATGACTAAAAGTTTTTTTGTCTGTTAAGGGCTAAATGTATATTACAGCATGCAGGTTATAATCCTGATTACAGCACATAGGCTAATATAATTATTAAACTAATCTCGGTGAAACAGAGGAGGACCAGGAAATTTAAAATAAAGAAGGTAGCTGATTAATTATTTATAATAAAAAATTTCATTGTCCGTTTTTTATCCCCAAGGAGATTGAATCTCAAAACAATAAGTTACATGGGAAAGAACATATTTCTAGAGAAAAGGAACATGAATCTGCACCCATCAAAACAAAGTTGGTAAGTTACTAGTGATTATCAATCTTCTTGAATTCAGCTTAGCCTTACAGTAATTGTGAAAGAAAGTTATGCGTGCATTAAACAAGTCTCCTTTTATGTTATTATTATTTCACAATTCAAGTAAATAATCAAACTGCTCCACAATTGAGCTTAAAAACAAACGTACCCAAATCAACTAGAGTCCTATCGCCCATCGTCATCACCGATTGCCCGTTACCGCCTTTGTATATAACATAAAATAAAATTTTCACAACAGTTACGGAAAGATAAATTCAAGATAAATAGACATGAAACCTCTTGCTGATGCCAATTATTCAATTATTCCAAATAACTAGGGGGATTGATCTCCTATCTCTGAATTTTAGTTTCTATCTATTTTATTTTTTAGTTTCTATCTATTTTAGACATGTTCTGAAAATCTCAGAGTGATAACAAACATAAACATTTTTTAGTCAACCGAAGGTCAGACAAAATTGACTGAATTTCGACAAAAAGTTCAATACTGAGAAAATTAAATCATAAACCGTGCATTAGCGAAGCAATCCGACACCACCATGCTTCTCTCCAATCAATCTATTTTCGTTTAGGAAAGTGGAATTTGTTTTATTATCGGACACTTTGTTTCGAAACTGGACACTTTTAAAGATTGGACACTTTGGTGCTGTGTTTTGGGGAAGTTTCGTAAATAACAATAGAATAATTAAAAAACAATAGAATAATTAAAAAACAATAGAATAATTAAAAAACAATAGCCTGTAAAATTAAAAAAAAGCTTTTTTCTGACAATTAATAAGATGGTTTTTAATAGCACAGAGTTTCATGAGATTTTCAATTTAATAGAGTTTCATCTAATAGCACAGAGTTAGTTTTTATAGGGGGGGAATATGCCCCTCCCCGTATAATTTGAACCATTTGAGAACCGGTGTAATAAATAAAATGTTATTTTTCAGCCAAAGATCTCGTTTGATCCTTCTAACTTACTTCCTGGTGCTAGCCCTCCAAAACGCATCGTAGAAGCTGGCCCTTCGACATTCGATGACCCCCCACCGGCTCCAACTTTAGTCAATCCAAATAAGGTTCGTTCTTGTTTTTCTTTGTCGATTTTTCCATTTATTTTATTTTTTTCAAATTTATCAACTTTGAGGAAAATTTAATTGTTCACGATGCTATAAAGATTAATAAAAATGTAGTACATTTAATCAAATGATGAAAATTAAATATTTAGTCTTGATTTTATTTGCTCATTTTTTCAACCAAAGATCTTAAATGATCTCGCATGTTATATGTCTAATTATACTTCGGTAGTTTCATGTCTAAAACACAATGAAACGTTACATTTTTACGTGTATATATATACATGCATATATTTTCCTCGTGGGGTATAAATCTTAAATCAAAAGATGTATATTTACATGCGAAAATTCTTAAATGTTTTCACGCAATATTAGAGTAATTCAAATCAGATTTGTGTTTGTACTCGTTACCCCCTGATAGTAGTTAAAACTCATGACGATTATCTTGTTAAGCCAATTTTGACAGGGGGTGTGCAAATTCATTTTATAGCAGTTTTAGGGACTAGTTTCAGGGGCCTGAGTGAATAAAGATTACTTTATACCAAGGGCCCGTAATTTCTCTCGGCGGCCCTCCTAATTGATAATTGTGGAAGCATTTTCTCAAATATATCAAAACATTGAATTTTTTCAAATTGAGCGACAGTCAAAATTGAGAAGATGAGGCATGATATTGTTTTGCAGGACCGAGCTAAAATTCAAAAGAAAAGACGTCCACCATCAAGGCAATTACGACAGAATTCGAAAGAATCTTCGCCTCAAATAACGCCACCGGAATCGATAAACGAAATTACTGTACCTCGCAAAGATCCACTTGTTAAAGAGTCATCGATAATTAGGCCCGTTGTTGATTCAGTTACAGATGGAAAGAAGAAAGAAACCATGGAAGCGAGTGGTGACAAAGAAACGAAAAAAGGAATTAAAGCAAGCGATATATTTTTAGAAGATGATGACAACGATTTTCTTTTCACCGAAACTACGAAAGCCAATGGGAAGCCGAAAACAACTGCCGAAACTGCGAATGTAACTCGTAACGATGTAGCGGAAGATAACTTGACAGCGAAACCTGTTTTAGATAACGTTACTGACTCTAAATCTGAAATTGCGACCGTGAAAAATAAGGTGAAAAATAAAGATTTATTTTCAGACGATAATTTGATATTTGATTCGTCGAAAAGTTTAGAAAGTAAAGAATCTGTAGATTCTTTGATAAGTTCGCCTCCAAATTTGATATCTGATATATTTGCTGATGACAAAAAAGTCAGTGATGACATTTTTAGTTCGAAAATTGAGAACTCTGAAAATGCGAAAACATCGTCAAAAGCTGTCGAAAAATCAGAAACACCACATTTGCAAGTGAATGTGGAGGAGGCTTCGAACGCAGAGGAAGAAGACTTATTTGGTTCCACTACAATCGCGGCGAAATCTCAAAATGCCCCGGAGAAAGATGACTTGCAAGAAACAAACCGACAAAAAAAAACTGAATCGAAATCTTCAGCAAATGAAAAACAAACAGAGTCAGTGAAAGAAAAGGTATCGGGGAAAACAAAAAAGAAGAAAGAGAGTGTTGGTATTTTCAAAGAAGTAAGTAAATTAATTATTTTTGTTGTGATTGATTAGAATTTATTTGCCAATCACTGCAAATTTTTACGAAAGAACTGGCTGGCACAATAACAAGATACTTTCTAATTTATCTCTGGTGATTTTTCATTTACACCTTTCCAATTTCTCTTAATTTTTTTATTTAAATTTATAAATTTCTGCCTTTGTTTCGAATCAATTTCTCTCTTGAAGTATCGTTAATTTGGATGTATTATCGTTTTATCTCGCTATAAACCACCATTATCTATCGTTTTATCTTGTTAAAGAGATTTTCTACAGCAAGCACTAGACGACGTCCTTACAACAGAACTAATTTTTCCATTCCACAACTAAAAACTGCATGTGGTCAAAAATGCTTCTCATACAGAAGAGCAAAGTGGAACAATCTAGATGACAAAACTAAAATTATCACGTATTTCAATAAATTTGAAACCACATCGTTACCTAGGAAACTACTTTACAATACTACAAGGACGTAGACCATGGGGAGCAAAAGACTATGTCCATTCGGAAGAAAAGTAAAACAACATATAACTACACGGAACTACTTCAAACAAAAAGAAAATATACGAGAATAGACTTGGTGGTTGGCATATAAAGGGTGTTTAAAATTTTTAAATTATCTTAATCAAAACATCTCAATTGGTGGCTGCAACACAACGTAATTTCTAGGATTTTTATGTTACACTCAGTAAATGATTTATCACCATACAGGAAAAGATGTATTAAATCGATATTTGAATTGAAAGGCTGATTCTTTTTGACAGATTTGAACGATATTCTCAGCACTAGCTAGCCTTGATAAAACTTGTTACCATTGGTTTTGGGACACCCGATACTGGAAACTAGTATTAGTCTTTTATTTAAGTTTCACAGGGCAGTTTGTAAATCATTACCTTTTAATACGTATCTAACTATATACCTGTATAAATTTTGTAAAAAGAGCTGAAAAAATGGAAATGAAATAGAAATTTTTAAAGTTTTTTTTATGAAATTTTCAACACTCGGATTTATTTTCAGTTGACTGGTAAATGCTATTCAAAATGCTATCTATTTCACCCATAGTGCTTTGCAAGCGAGCGTTTTGCTGTTTACTTTTTCCATGACTTAAGTTAAGAAAGAAAATGAGCAGGCATACTTAGCATACTTTGTAATAATTTATAATTTTGCAAAATAAACTATGGTCCATGATAACGAGTTTATCGACTATCAACAGTTGTTTTCTTCTGCGCATTACGTGTAAAATGGTTGTGACGATTCAAGCAGATTTCAGCAGCTTATTTATTATGAACCACGAAAATGGCCGCCACACGCTAAAAATTTGCGCAATGCATTCTTGTTGTGTGGTTTCATAAGATCTTTTAACTTTCCATTCTTCTAGAAGTCACACGAGCAAACCAATTTAATTCAATGGAAAAATTATACTTATTCTTACCCCCTAAAAATATGATTTTTGCATTGTTTATCAACAGTTTATATTGACCTTACAGGGGTGAAAGAGTTTTAATTCGTTTAAATAGGATGCAGACACTGATTTATTTGCTGGAGATCAGAAAAAAGAAGAGAGAAAAGAAACAACGAAGAAGACGAAAAAAGCATCAAAAATTGTAACGGATGAAGATTTGTTTGGTGACTCAGGATCGATATTTTCGGATATTCCATCTAAAAGTAAAGAAAAAAAGAAGAAAAAGGCTGACAGCGGAAAAGATATTTTTGCCAGCAAAGATAAGGGTGAGTACGGGCATTTTTGAAACTTGACCTTTCCAAGACATCGTAATTAATACTCGCGAGGGGGGGTAATAAGGGGTACCTTATTGTGGCAGAGATTTGGGCCTTTCCTGTATTGAAGCCCCTTTCCCCCACTGGGAATTACGAGAAATGTAGACATATTTACAGATTATATTAAGCAGTGCAGCAGGCAAGGGGAGCAAAGGGGCGGATACCCCTAATAATCGTGAAAGATTGCCTTTTATGCTTTCAAATCTGTTAGAGAAATCTGTGTTGGGGAGGGGGGTAAGCTCGTGGGGATTGGTTCGATTCAATGCTGGTGCAATGCTGGTTCACCTGGCTAAATATTATATTGTAATGTAACAATACTCTCAATGAAAATTTAATCGCCCCAGCCCCTTGCTGGCGCCACCTTAGGTTCAATTTGCATTTTCTTCCTTCCCCAGCGAATCAGGCCTGGCTACGCTCCTGATGATATTTATTTACCGATCGATGCCGTGGGAAATATACAATATATCGGGAATGTTAAAAATTCAAAACAGCTGCTAATCTTCTTCTCAACCCCAAATTTCTTTTGAACTGTGTTAGGAGCGATATTCTCTATTAATCCTTTTTGTAGGGGTTTGGCTGCGTTTATTTCGTTTGGAATTAAGATTTTCTAATTTAACTCTGTTCCCCAAAATCCCATTAAAATAATCTAATTCATCCAATAACCCGCTGTGGTTGAAATCTATGGCACGCCGTTCCGGCCAAAATATCACAAAGTATTAATTTATATCCCAAACTTAGTGTTTGCATGCCAAACTTACAATATTTATTCCAAACTCAACATACTGTGTTTAAACTTTAAGTAGTTACATTGCAAACTAAAAATCCGGATTCTATTTAAAAATATATATTGGAAACTAAAAATATGTTGCAAACTAAAAATATCTTGCAAACTAAAAATATATTGCAAACTAAAAATATACTGCAAACTAAAAATATATTGCAAACTAACAAAATATATTCCAATTAGAAATGAGTTGCAAACGAGGTTGTGTGCGTCACATGTTTGTCAATGGAAAAATTCATAAAAGGCGCACAACAGCAACAGGAATGAGAATTTCCAATCGGCACTGGAGATTCTTTCTAGAATGAATGGCACCGATCAACCTCGTTTGCAACTCATTTCTAATTGGAATATATATTGTTAGTTTGCAACATATTTTTAGTTTCCAATATATATTTTTAAATAGAATCCAGATTTTTAGTTTGCAATGTAACTACTTAAAGTTTAAACACAGTATGTTGAGTTTGGAATAAATATTGTATGTTTGGCATGCAAACACTAAGTTTGGGATAAAAATTAATACTTTGTGATATTTTGGCAGGAACGGCGTGCCATAAACGTAGGCCAATAGCAAATGTGAACACAGACCGAAAATGAAAATGAACATAAATGTGTTGTTTAAAAGAAAATGTCTCAAATGAAAATGTAAACATTGGAAGAGAAAATGAAAATTTCATCACTAAATATGCGAAGTAACTTTGGCGGATAATGCACTCCATATATTAGACTGTCAGATTGAGGCAAGTTATATGGGGTTGGAGAAAAATATTTAAATTTAAGTTTAAATTCAATGTTTTGAGGCTGCATGTTTGCAATGTTTTTCTGCAAAAAAGGGATGTATTAGACTAATTCATTGAATACCATCCCCAGCCGCTACTGATATGGAGCCAGTTTTGAAAAATTGAGAAACTATCAACAAATGTTCACCCAAAATAGTTAAGAAACCTTTAAAGTCTTAATTTTTCCAAGGAAACAAAAAGGTTTTTGTGAAATGTTTTCGAAATTTTTAGCAGTTACATGGCCTTGTCGTCAATGACTACTGTATACAGTACTCTTTCTGAAAATCTGTCAGGATTTTGACATTCTGAAACGTTTTATGTGTTCAAAATTGCAGTGACACGATGCAGTGATACGCATGGATACATCATCTAAATCATCTAAAGATTACAGATTACAAATTAGAGATGAAAGATTACAAATTATAAATTACTGATTACAAACTAAAGATTACAGATTATAAACTAAAGATTGCAGATTACACTAAATCTCAAAGTGAAGCCTAAATGAATACACACATTCTTTAATTGAGAAACTGGTTTTCTAAGAACAAGTACTGAAAAATTAAGAAACTATCAACAAGTGTTCATCCAAAATAGTTAAGAAACTTTCAAAATCTTAATTCCTTAGGTGGGATATTTCTGTTTGTTGCAACGTCCGCCGGCAACTCTGGGCAAGATAAAATTATGACATAAACACAAGATTAAAACAGCAAATGTTTCTAGCAGGCCCTGTTTCCTCTAAAACTGTATCTTCTTTTTGGAAAATGGAGGAAAAATGGACAAATAATGAACTTTCATTATTCACTTTTGAGAAATCTTAAAAATCTCCCAGTACTGAGGCATTTTCTGAGTATTTTCATTCAAAAATGTGGGAAAGCAAAAAATCATATGTCTACAAAAAAATCGATAACAATACGTCTCGTAGTGATATATACTAAAATACTCGCGATTTGTTTCCGAAACATTGATATTTTGCATATGAGAAATGCTTGGAAAACGTTTGAAATGTTGGGCAAATAACTGCTGCTTGACAGGATACTCTCATGATGAATTCAATCTGCTCCCCCACATGGAAGTTTTCCTTTAAGTATAAGCACGACAATCATTATTATTATTCCGACTGCTCCACTTACACCTGCTCCTATCCCAACTTTCACACTAATTTTTGTTTTTCGTGATCGTCGCCTCGAAACTCTACGTCTTGTAGTAACGGGAACTCTTCGTCTTGAAACTCTACGTCTTGTAGTATCGGGAACTCTGCGTCTTGAAACTCTTCGTCTCGTAGTATCGGGAACTCTGCGTCTTGAAACTCTTCGTCTTGTAGTACTTGTACTAGTACCTGGAAACAAATATGATTGCAAATATCAGGATGAAAATACTAGAACTGCAGGATGAAGATGGATAACTTTTTGTCAATATTTGCCTGTCTGCAAGGGCATTTCTGAAAATTATATTCCCACGTTGCAATATTTTGCAGGTTTTCAGTTTTCAGTGTTTGCATTTTTTTCCTACCTGAGATTAGATATTCTTTGGTATAATATAACTAGGCAAAATTGCATTCTTAATTTATTGCGATTGGTGAATGATTTCTCAGAGCAAAAATCAAATTTGTTTTTGCTATTGAGTTTCATACAATTGCTTGCAATTAACTAGCTTATGTTTACGGTGCATAGCAGGTTTGGAGAGGGGGTCACTCAATTTCGTTGTGGGTGTGTCTCACTTTCTATACTCATAGAAGTAGTAAACTATTTTTGAAAGCAACAAATTTTGAGAAAAATGGTAGGGGGACAGTTCTGATTGCACCATAAACTTCTCTTGATTATAAAGCCTAAACTTTTGTAGAGAAACAAAATTCAGCCTTACCAATACTGAATACAGCAATGATATGTCAGGCAACCATTTAACCCATTGCAACCTCCACCATCATTCCATGCAACTCTGCAGCAAGATTGCTTTCCTGATGTTTGGCAATAAGCACACGTTCCTCCCTTTCCACTACACTTGCCCCAGCAATCAACCGCAGCGCTGATTGCAGACGCAAAAGCAATGAGGATAAATGCTTCTTTGATTAACATCTTCAAGTATGAGACAACATTATCTGTAAATGACATAAAAGCAAATCTTACCTTCTGTCAATTGGGGGGCAATTCAAGGAAATACTTTTAGCTATTATTGACAACACGTGATTAAATATGTATAGCAAAGGCCCATCTTGTGATGGTGTTGCTGCTTTAAAAACATTTTGTTGGATAATACTGGGCACGATGATCAAACCATTGCCTGTGCATCTAACAGAAGTGCTCATAGCTGTACTCAGATAGTCTCCAACTAAGATAATGCAGTGGCGAACACAGACATGCCGAACCCACGTCAGGCAAAAGATCAGTTTTTCTTTCGGGGAACTTTATAGATGCATCTAAGTTCTATAACATATTTGATTAGATTGTTTTCAACTTACAAGTGAAAGCAACAAAGTAATTAGAGATACCGATATGTAATTTAAATTGGAAATATCCAATACACAATAAAAAAGTGTCAATGTTTGGTTCAAAAAATTGACTTTTTACTGATTTCAACAGTATTTGTGAGTACTGGAATAACACTCACGTATGATCTATAACCTCACCTATAATATACAATCTATGATATGTAATTGTGAGCTTTAGTTTAGCATCCTCAAACCAGAGCTTAATAAAGAATGGCTTATGTTTCTAGTAAGTTAGAAAGCCTATCGATTGTTATTGTTTAAATCAAGAATTATTTTTCGGGTAATTTTAGTTGTTAAGATGACATCGAAACGATGTTAAGATGACATCGAAACGTCGCTCATTATTATCGTTAATATTTATAATTAAATGTTACAAAAATAATATTCTTATTAATTTCATTACCCGTGGAAATTCCCAAAACCGAGGATTTACTTAAAAATTCTGATCATTGAAATCAAGCAATCTATTTTTCATTTGTTTTCATTCCAACACAATAGAATACTCCCAAACAACTTTGTAAGATTTTCGCATGGAAGTAAGTAACTTTCAAACTCCCCATTGTAATATGGGAATTCCAGTAGATTTGGAAGGCTTCAAAGCTATTCCAAAGAAAAGATTGAGGTTTCGTTCATTAATATTAAGTGAAAAACAAATCAAAAATTTATAGCTTGATTATAATGAATTTTGACGATTTGGTCCAATGGAGCGAGCAGTTACTTTTCTACAGGTGTTGAAACGGGTATAAAGTTTTTTGGGTCACCCTGTATTTTTTAGCTGTTTTCCATTTTTAGACGTCGTACGTTGCAGTCATTATAGGTACACTGAAGTTCAATAGACGATTGTGCTAAAGATGGCGGACCGCTATTTTATGCAATGGATGACGGTAAAATTTCCTTGTCAACATACACTTACATAGCAACGCAAATTTACACGTAGCTACGATAAAATGCAGAATGAGAATCGAACGAGAAAGTCTAAAAATTTCTAGGTCATGGAGATTATTTACAGTTTCAAACGAAGAAATAATACGAGATATGAGATAGATAGTTATAAGAAAATTTAGTGATGCTATACCTTTTCTCTCGTACAAATTGAAAATCAAGCTTAAGTTTGCTATTAACTAACTGGAAAGCAAAAGTTATGAAAACGCGTATCACTTTTCACAATCTTGTGAATAAATATTGCATATTTTGAAAGTTTGTTTTCAGGGGAAGTTTGTTGTGCAACCGATAGAAAATAATTTCCATGGAATTGCAATCTCTTATCTTACTATAAACTGAAAGTT
>JAYJMH010010905.1:5959-23365 GCA_036873815.1 Phacellophora camtschatica | reverse complement strand
ACCTTTTTACAAATCATATATAAGAGACATTTGTTTTTGAACAATTTTGTCCTTGAAATGAAATAAATTATCCTGCAGCAATCCATCAGTCCCCTCATCATTTTTTGGCCAAAACTGTTTGTTGCTTTGGCTAATTTCCAAAACAAAAAAGTACATAAATCAAACGATTGCTGGTGCATTTACGATCTTAGGCGCAACGTTGCATTATGCCTGAAGTACAATGCACCCACCAGGTGATTTTCAGACCACTGAGCAAGAAGAGACAACACAACGAATGGAAAAAACTTGGGCAAATTTTCAAGTCGACGATGACGGTACGTCAAGTTTCCTGATAGAGTCTGCCACACTGTGTTCGCCATTGAAATTCCTCACTGGCACTTGGACCAGTCATATGATCTACGTCACAACCCTTTCCAATTTTTCACGCAAAAATGCCAAAATTGGCAACTTTGAAGGGCTGTAAAACATTTTTGGTTTGGAATTTTTGAATTCTGTTTTTTGATTCAGAATGAGCGCATTTTAAACTATTAGATTCAATTAAAACATTTAGGTAGAAAATTTGGTTGCATAAGCACTTTAAAATATTCAATACAATAATTCAAATCGATTAATTCATTCTTCCATATTCAATTCGATCATTTGATTCATTGTGTTGTTTCAAGCAATCACTAAAGACATACCTATTAGGTCGTATTACTCTTAGATGAGATGAGATTACTCTAGATAACAAATGTAGTGACTTTTAGATGTAACTATTGGATTTTAGAAAATATGGGAACAATTAGGTCTCAACGAAGTTTTGATAAGTTCGATTTTATGATGGAATTCTTTATTGAATAGGTTAGCAATTTTAAGTAAATTTCTTTCATAATCCCATGTAAATCATATTCTGGACTCTAATTTAATGTTAAGTAGTTATTTTGTAAAGCGCCTATGAGCCCTGGGGATATATGGCGCTATAAAAATGCCTATATTATTATTATTATTAAACTCTTTCAATTTTCAATTTCGCATTTTTTAACGGAAATTTTATCTTTACACAGTCATCAGTTTAATTTTTTAACTGCGAATAGTTTGATTTTTGGAACTACAGTAGAACCTCGATAAGTCGAACCCTCAAGGGAAACAAAAATTTGTTCAAGTTATCGGAAGTTCGAGTTATCGTGGGACAATTCAGTGCAGAAAGGTCGCACGGGAAATAGGGAATTGTTCGAGTTATCGAGAGTTCAAGTTAAGCGAGTTCGAGTTGCCGGGGCTCTGCTGTAGTATTTTAACATTTCCAGTCTGTAGTTTGACCAGTACTGATATCTTCTTAGCCTTTTGAAGATCTCAGCACTAGCCTCATATAACTTCTAAATTGTCCTTGAAATGTTTTATTTGTCGGACAGGCTATGTATGGACTTAGTCGGTAGCATGGTGGTACATTCAAGGCCAGGACACCCGCATCGACGATTTAATGGCTTATTCTGATTGCTCAGTTAAATTTACTATTTAACTATTTTCCAATTTAACATCAAAGGTGGAGATGGTCAATTGGTTGCCATCTTTATATACAGCTGTTTGGTTGACGATTTTTCCACAAAGTTTTTTATACTCAATCGAAGAAACGAATCGTCGCACGTAGTTTACTAGACAGTTTGTCTTTTTCATTTCGATGTTTGTTTGATGTTTGTTTGATAGATGTTTGCGCCTTCCTTGATGTGCTGGGTTTGAAATCCTAAGCTTATGAGTCTCTGTATTGACGTATTGACTATTTCATGGTCTAAAATTTTGCATGAGACTCCGTATATACTTCCCGGTCGCAGAATCTGGAAATGCTGCCAACCTTTGTCTTGACCAAATTTATTGGTTATAGAAAATTCCGCAAAGAATGGCGGCATTTAAGAAATAGTCATATTGTACACCTATGAATAAAACCACTTCTGCTCATGCGCAAAAATAAACCGGCATATTATTGTAAACACACCTTCGGGGGCATCCGTAAAGTATGTATACACTGAGGAGGAGGGGTTGTAAACTGCAAGCGTATATTGTTATTGTCAGCTTCTTCTGGTGTCTTTCGGCATAAAGGGGGTGGGGGGGGGTGGGGCGGGGTAAAAAAATATTCAAATTTTTGAAAACCAAATATGCAAGTTAGAGTGAGGACAACCTCATTTTTAAAGATATGAAAAACAATACCTCTGCTATCTACATTGATCTTTAGATTTCATCAATACTGAAAATGAGGCTAGCCCTGTAACACAATGGAACGATTTTTATTTCCGAAAAGGTTTATCAAAATTTCAAAAATCAATGTGGACAGCAGAGGTATTGTTTTTTATATCTTTGAAAACGAGGTTGTCCTCACTCTGACTTGCATATTCTTTTTCTCACATGGAAATGTGGAAGATCGCACGCACATCCATAAAGTACGCACGCACAAATTTGAATATTCTTTCACCCCCTCCCCCCTTTAGTGCCGTAAGACACTAGAAAAGCTGACAATAACTGACAAATATACTCTTTCTAAAATCTAAAATAAAAGCTGACAATATACACTTTCAGTTTACAATCCCACCTCCTCCGTGCATGCATATTTTATGGATGCCCCCGAGGTGTGTTTATAATAATATGCCTGTTTACTTTTGTGCATAAACAGCTGTTGATTTGATTCATAGGTGTACCATATGACTATTCTTTAAATTTTAGGTGCAATAACAAATTATCAAAATCAAAATTTGTTATTTCACCTGTCTTTAACGCATTGTTTACTATAAAGGAAGGGTTGTTCTTTAGTTGAAAGCTGTGAATTTATTGAATCGAAAACGATATTTTGTTATAGCTTTATCACGATCTAACGCGTTCTATTTATATAAGGGAGTGGTTGTTCAATAACGAAAAGGAGGGATGGAGGAGAACTTTATTTTACATAAAATTTCAAGACGCTGTAATATCATGGATTTCAAAACACTATTAATATTGTTCGTACAGCATGCTCTTTACCATTTCCTATGTCCTATCTCGTGAAACAGTTGCGCCTTCGCTGCGAGGCTTTTTCCGTAGGCGCATAAAAAGCCTCACATCGAAGGCAAAACTGTTTCATAAGATAAGACATAAGACACGGTATAGAGCACGTTGTACGAACAGCATTAATCGTGTTTTAAAACATGGTTATATCGCCATGGTTATATCGCCCAAATTACATAAAGATCCCCTTGTCGGTAACCTTTCTGGAAGGATTCCCCTTTTTGGCGGCAAAACATTTTGAAGAACCCCTTACAAGTTTCTAAAAATTTCGATATCTTCCAATTTCTCCTCCACCCTCTCGTCGTATTTAATGCCCCTTTCTGGTATTCAAAGCACGAAACAATAGGTATTTGTAAATTATTAAAATATTATTTTAATGAGACTCTCCTAAGGGTTCTGGGGTACAAGGGAACTTAGAAATTTTATTGATGGCAACTGGTAAACATTATCTATTTTTTATGGGGATAAAAAAACGTTAAAAGCGTTTTTCGAGTTTTTGGAAACTTTCTGGTTATAAAGTTAGGAATTCAATTGGATTCTGTAAACGAATTATGAGAAAAATAAGGAATAAAATTATAAATTAGTGACAGCAAAAGGGATAATTTTCATTATTTCATGGAGAAAGAAAATGTACAACTGATAGAAAATTTATGGCTTTTTTCGGGGGAACTCCGGTAAAATGACTTTTAAATGTTTAGCTAAATTTGTCAAATAATTTTCAATTGGTTTATGAATCTTTTTAGAAAATAGACATTTAAATTTTGGTAATTTTCCCAACTCAATTATTAATGGTTAGCTGGTTGAATTGATTTTGATAGTTTCTACTATTTATTCTAATGGTTTTAGTTAAATTTGTGGTTGCGTTTATGGATAAATCCCCAATGAAACGAATCACCAGTTGCATTCAGACCAAATTCTTTTCCAAAATGGAATTGCGAAACCTCGAACCCAAGGCTATAAGGTTCTCGTAAATTTCCAACTGAATTCAGGCCATTATCGACGGTTGTGAATTTTTTCTGAAAAGGAAATCGCGCAACCTCGAACTAAAGGCTATAAGGTACCCGTAAATTTCCATTTCGATTTGTTTGGACGAAAGATTGCTTGCTGTCGTTTGTTACGTCCTAGGTTTTCTCATTCTGAAAAGGATTTTTCCATGTTCAGGATGAGTCGTCAGAGCGCTGCGTCGTCCTGGACACCAGTTCTCAGGTCATAATTTCAATGCATGGCAACCTTTTGAAACTTATGCCATAACAAACGACAGCAAGAAAAATGAATGGGCCTAAAAGAATAACCGTGTTTAGTCGCTCCCTTGTTTGTCTTCATTTCGTTAGTGTCTTTCCTATCCTGGTTCTGTGGTTTTGCTTGCTGTCGTTTGTTGTGTGATAACGGTTGAACCGCTTTGAAGTTATCAGGGATAAATAATTTGAAAACTATTTATCCTTGGAAATTATGCCCTTTGACAACACAAAAAAATTTAAAATCACTAATATGAAACTTTTGCATATATACGATTTGTAGCTATCAAATATCTATATCCATGAAGCAAAGGCAGATACAATATTGTTACAAAATCTTCCGTCCTTTATCTATGAGTCAGTTTGAGTCAGAATTGTTGAGAAAAACGAAGAAAGCAGGCATTTTCTAAGTAGCCTGAGATGTGAATAAAAAATATAAAACAAAATCTTTTCCAGAGGTTTTATTATTTCTTGTTGCCTATTATCAAAGAGAATAAACGGATATAAAAGTGGCTGCAGCAAGGCATCTGGACTGTCTGTAAGTAACTATTCAATCAGATGGATCAGTTAACGGATCAATTTGGAAATATGCCTAGTGCGCGCTCATCAGTGGACTAAATTGCCTTTTTTAGATGGGTTATCCTTGTATCGATTAATTCTCTTTAATATCTTACTATTTTTGAGCAATAGTTATTATAGTTATAGTTATTGATATCACGTGAAGAACTACATGACAACATGAAACTTGTCGTTACCGTACCAAAACTTCCTTTCTTCGTGCACAGTAATGAAGTAAGTTTTGAAAAATCTGAAACTATTTTGAGGTTTCTTTGTAATTTTAAATAATAACAGTTACTCCGGATGGCAAAAAAGATTAATTTTGTAACAAAGATTTAGCCCTACGATAATTGCTTTCTGACAAGTTTTATAATGTTTTCAAGTTTCTTATAATCGCAAAGTAATCGCATTTGCCAACTGGGATTTTTACACAAAGACGTCCAGAAGACCAGAAGTAAGTTATGTATACACATCCCTTGAAATAATAAAAAGAGCTTAGTGAAGGATTACAGATTTTTTAGTCTATAGAGACAGGAGACTCTTGAACCCATGTATCACAAAAACCTTTGTGTCTACCAATTTCTTTAGTCCTTTTTTAAATTATGTTTTAACGATTGTCCCTTTTCCTTCAGGCATATGCCCGGGAGAGGTACACCCTAATATATGGATAAGGGTGTGTGCCACCGATAAGGATGGGTTTGAAGGCAGTAAATTCGCTAGGCATGGGTGAGATTTTCAGCCAAAATGCTTTAAAATGTTGGGTAAGATGTTAGAAATTATGCTCAGTGAAGGGTGGTTTGGAATGAAACACAACACTAATGTAAAGTATACATGAAAATTTGAACATTAAGGATGGGTTGGTTTATAAAATCTGAGCTGCACACTACCGTCCGACCGTGGGTCCCCCTTGTGCCGTCTCCCCTTGTGGGTCCCTTATGTACCGTCCGACCGTGGGTCCCTCTTATACCATCTCCCCTTGTGGGTCCCTCTTGTACCGTCCGACCGTGGGTCCCTCTTCCTCTTGTACACTCTCCCCTCATTATCCGTGTTAGGCTATCAAAGTTAATCTTGACACTTTATACAAGAAAAGCTGACCGAATCAGTCTTCAAAATGTTTATGTTTTGAGACCTATGCTCAAGTGTTTCTTTTAAATAAAATAAGGGAATCTAATTTATAAATGTGCTTGTTTCAACTGCTATTTGTTGTACGCGCTTCGTATGTGGAACAACTTTGCGAGGATCTTGGAGGAGGTCTGCTGAAAGTGCTACATTATTGCTTCGAGAAAGTCATTTACATGGCCTCTCATTGTTCAATATTGGCTCTCCTGGTTAAATGTATTGTTCAATGTATTGTTCTAAACTAAAGCTTTCCTATGGCAGCTTTGCAAGTGTGGGCACATTTTTTGGGGTTACTAGGTACAAAAGTAAGACAACAATAAATTAGTTGGTTATGCACTCATATTTTTATGTAGTTCAACTAGATTTTCTTTCCCTCTCCTCTTTTTGATAAGGCCTGGTCAGGCTAGTTTTTATGAGAAATTATTAGAAAGTATTAGAAACCTGGCTAAGGCTCCACTAGTGAAAGTTTCTTAATTTTTTACCTTTTTCTGCTTTTCTTTAAAGTTTCTTGATTTCATATTTTTAATATGCATTCTTTTTTTCCACAAAAACATTAAAAAATATTGTAGAGGATAAAAATTCTTCTCTGAATCAATCATCTAACATCATGTCCACTCCATTAAAATCATTAAGTATTATATAATCTTCACTAAAATTTAAAAAGTTTCTTAATTTTTAAATTTAAAATTTAAAAATGCAATTTTTCATTCACTAAGTTATTTAAATTTTCATGGGTTTCACCAATGAGTTTCTTATAAAAAGTTTCATTAAAAAAAGTGTATTTTTATCAATGTCAAAGTCAGTTCTCAGGAACAGGATGAAGGTTTTTCGAGCTTTTTTTCAACTCCAGCCTCGGTTCTAAAATGCTTGTCAGACATTTCACCATTTTCGTCATCAACCACCTGTTATCTTAACCAAGCCCTGCTGCATGGCCATAGCTAGATTACAAAAACTATCAATTTTGGTGCCTGTTCTTGATAAGGCATTAAGCTATTAATCTGGATTAGGATTATCTTGGATTTAGAATCAATCTGAATTAGGATTATAATTGTTTGCAATCAAACAAAAAGCACTGATGCACTTTTTAACTAAATTGCTCAGTGAAAATATTATATTATCTGCAACATTTTCTAATCTGGTCTTGGTCTTGTGTGCTTGCTTTGTTGATGAATCAATTATATTTTTTTTAAATTTCCAGGAGGTGCACATTCTACCCATAATGAGCATAGGGGTTGGCCTGTCTAAGACTTTTGTTAGACCCTAGTTTTTAATTTTAGGCAATACGTCCGTCATATAATTCTCATATAATTCAGGTGATGCCAACCCAACATGCAACTTTTATTTCAATTGTATTTAGATTTTCTTCAAGTCTATTTGTTATTGAAGAGAAAAAGACTCTGCGGAGGAAATATACGCTGTGTAGGAGCTCTGCAGCGTATAGTTTCTCCACAGATGCATTATTTTTTCAATAATGAAATAGACTTCTACTTGTATTTTGCTTCAAAAGATTAAAAATGCGCATGGAAACACGTGAACAGTGCCTGAATGTATCTTTGTAAGCGTATAGATCAACAAAAATTAGATCTCTCGCTTTGAAAAAATAAAATCAAAAATAATTTTTGACGATGAAATGACGCCCTATTTGCAATCAGATCCTCGAACAGGGAGTCGATTATTAAAGTGCACCCCCGGTAAACATTTAAGTTTTATCAATTTACTCTGTATGTCTAGTTGTCTTTAGTTATGACTCAAAGTCAATCGCTTTGAAAATTACTGAAAGTGTAATGAAAATTGCCTATCCACGGATCTCCGTCTTTGTTAGATAAAATTGTATTTGAAAGTAAATCACAAGAAGCTTGTCGTAATTAAATCATTAAAATTGTAGCTATCTATTTTTCAATTAGATATATTTTCAGTATGTTATGAAAATTCATATTCAAATGTTATGAAACATAGAAAAGCCATCTATTTTTCAATTAGATATATTTTTAATAGCAAATGTTATGAAACATAGAAAAACCATCAATTTTTCAAGACAGTAATAAATGTCATGAAACATAGAAAAGCTATCTATTTTCCAATGAGATTGTTTCGGGAGTAATTTCTGTGATGAAAGATAGGAAAAAGGCTGTCTAGGCAAGGTCTCCGAGTAAAATATAATGTTTGAGGGGGCCCCTTTGACTACATCTACATACATTTATAGGATTTATTAAAGAGTATTTGTTATTCACTTGGGCCCTTGAAATCATTACTGCCCCTTTTGCTCCCTTTTTCAGTGGTCTCGTGCCTAGGTATTGGGAGATCTATTTGAAGAGTAAGATTTGTTTGACTCGTAACATTGTCTGACTCTATAAGTTTTCTCAAAACTCAAATCGTAACACAAAACTAGTCTGACTACATTAGTTTTTCAGTTGTTGTTGTTGCTTCAGTCAGTGAGTGTAGCGGAGGAATATATGGCTGAGGAGCGAAATAATAAATTTGTCAAACTTTCTCTCGAAACTCTTTCATTGGTTAAACTTACCGTCGAGACGGTTTGATTGGCCAGTCAAACTTCACCATCATTATTTAAATGATGATTTGAACAAATGCTTTTAAATCATAGTTTAATTTTTAGTTTAATTTGTGCCTGTCCTAAATGAATAATACAATCCCGGACACCCATGATAAGTTATCATATTCAGTTTAAGGCATGTGATCCGCCACGTGTAAAACTGACTCACACAATAGGCGCATTAAACGATTGTTGACGTTCGCTCCAATCGAATTATGAAAGTTGATACAAACAGAAAATGTATCTCAGGCGTCAAAAGCACCATAAATAAAATATAGCTTGTGAATAATTATTGACAAAATATTTTTCAGTTCGGCAAACAATCATTTATTAATACCATGTAGTTGTCCTTGCATATGGTTGGGACTGAGGAGGAGAGGATGGTCAGGGAAGGTCAGTGTCTTGGTATCCATGGTATGAGGATATTTTGCCATTTTATAAGATGAAATGAATGATGATAAACATTTTAGTATGCAAATATTATTAGATTCATTTCTAGATATATTTTGTCAAAGTTACAACAATACAAAGATTTTAAGTTTATAAGGCAAACATTTCGCTGGACGTGTTTTTGTCCTAATGTCATTTTCACTGTCAAATCTCTTTCAAAATTCAGTTTATATCACAATACTTTTGACAACATGTTCATAGAAATTGGTTCTCATGCTAAATCTTGTTTTCAGAATCTAGTTCAAGAATCGAAAATTAAATATCTCGAAAAGATCGATTTAGTGTCTCCATAATTTTCATCAGCATCTTTAGACTGCCGCCGAGATTCCGGTCACTCTCCTTCACCACTTGTCTTTATCCCTCATTGCTCCTGCAACTTCATCAAGTTTAAGGGATACAATAAGGTGATCATTGTTTTTCAATGTTTTCGAGCTTTGGTGTGCTTGAAATGTTTGGAAAACCGTTTGTAATGCAAGCACAAGTATCGAAAAGAATCGCAAAAATCTTTTTATCTTCTTTATTCCTTTTGACGTGGTCATTGTAATCCGTGCAGTACACGATTTTTGGTAGCTCGTCAAAGATGTTCCTTTTTTTTTGGCGCACCCGGCATTTACATAGATAGGATGTTTAGCTTGGAGAGTACAGTTGCGGATTTAAGGGGGGACTAGGAGGTCAGTTGGTAATTAGGGCTGCAGTTGCCCCCCCCCATAGCAAATCAAAAACTGGTCTGGCTCTCTTTTTTAATAAATACAGCACCCTAATTTACCAACCTCCTTATTTCTGATTTGCTTTGAATCCGCCCTTGGGAGACTTTGTATCTTGACGTATTTTTTGATGTATAAAATATATTCTGACTGTTCTCACTGATTAATTAGTGATGTAAACATCAATTTTTTGATTTGAAAAGCTGTCAGCAGATTACGTAATTAAACATATTGATCGGAGCGGAGACGTGCTGTGGTTATGTAAAATACTCTTTAATGAACATGTAAGTTTGTTGTTGTTGTTATTCAGCAGATGGCGTAAATTTGCATGAGCCAAGCTGAGTTATTTCTTCCATATGTAAAAAATAGAATACACGTTCTTATGAAAACATATACTAAGAATGGTGAGCTACTCAAAGGTCTTTTTTGTTGTGATGAAAGGCTCACTATTGAGTCAAATAGAAAAATCTGTGCTTTCAATGACAAAACAGTATAAATCAATGGAGAAACTTTCCTCTCAAGTGGATAAGTCTTTCTTTTCTGCTCCTTTATTTGTTGTGAAGTTGCTTTGAATGTTAGATGTTTAATATTGTGGCCACTGGGTTGTATTTTCCTAGCTATTTAAGTATTCTAATTCTATTGCATAGTTTGGAATGTTTATGCTAAATTAAAGATATCTTACATTAACTGGTGCTTTGCCCTGTTTTGACAAGCTGCCTTCACCCGAGCTATCTTCGCCCTGGTTTAACGTAGTATTTTCAATGGCAAGCAAGGAGGTAAAAGCAGGCCAGAAACTTGTTTTGATTTATAGTCACTATGTGACGCGTTGTGGAGACTGAAACTAATTACATGTATGACGGAGGAGAGGTTTCAGGCTACGCGTAGGCTAATTACATGATGCGTTTTAAATGAATTTTGTTGAGTTTAACTCTCCATTTGAGTAGAACCGTAGGAAGGATGCAACGGGATCAATATGTACACATTATGCTTTAATAGTAACCGCCCGTCCTTGTTTAGCTTCATCTTTCCTGAAGACGCAAAATTGCACTATATTAAATATCACAGTTTGAAAATATACCACCGGGCAAATACGTGAGTCAGGGGGATATTAATTCTAGGGAATAAAAAGGATTTAAAGATTCAGATCTTCTAAATACATTGATCGAAAATTCTATTAAATTTGAATATGCACACCCCTGGTGCTTTTCCTTATCAAGTGATTTTTAAAAGATTTACGATTATGTCCAGGGGGTGACTAATTAATATAATAAGGCTCATTTTTCGAGCGAGCGCTCACGCTGAGTGATTTCGGAGTAAGTTAACAGGAGCTACAGACTACACTGAAAGAAGAACATAAGGAATAAGCGGGAAGTGGCATTGTTGAAAGAATCTAGCATGAACGAGATTTTTAAATATGCCTAGAGTACATTGCATGCTCAGCATGGTCGTAAATTTAAGCTATTTTGGATGTTCTTAATTAGTTTCTGTTTTTCTTGTTTAGCGATTTCATTTGAGACGTTCAAGAAGCATTTATTAGAAGAAGTTCGCACAGAAGAAGTTCAAAGCATTACTCAAAAACAGTAACAGGTATGAAATGGTTTCAAATTTATTTTAATCTTTTATTAAATATTGATATGACCATTTGTGTATTCAATATTATATCAAGAAATAAGAAATAAAGAAACTAAGAGTAGTATAACGATATTATTATATCATATCATCATCATATTATATCATATCAGCATATTATTATATCATATTATCATCATATTATATTATATCATATCATCATATTGTTATATCTTATCATCATCATATTATATCATATTATCATCATATTATATCATATCATCATCATATCATATCATCATCATATTATGTTATATTATATCATATCATCATCATATTATATCATATCATCATATTATTATATCTTATCATCATCATATTATATCATATTATCATCATATTATATCATATCATCATCATATTATATCATATCATCATCATATTATATCATATCATCATATTATTATATCATATCATATCATCATCATATTATATCATATCATCATATTATTATATCTTATCATCATCATATTATATCATATCATCATCATATTATATCATATCATCATCTTATTATATCATATCATCATATTATTATATCATATCATCATCATATTATATCATATCATCATATTATTATATCATATCATATACGATATTGTTTTTTTTATGTATTCATGCCTATTTTAGGTATTTTGTATTTACTCAGTTGCATTGCTTGCTGCAGTTATTTGAATTTTGCAGATATAGTTGTTTTTTTGTTGCTTTAGATGTCTTACTTCCAGCTGCTTTGCTAATTGTTCTTATCCATCTACTTTGCTTTATATTGCTTGTTACTTCTTATAAACAAGTTCCTATTTCTTTTAAATGCAATCACTGTGCGTGTTTTCTTACGAATCAGTTTTTGTTATTTTTGTTTTTATTCACACATTGTTCGTCTCTTCCTATTTCTTTTAATTGCTCAACCACTGTGCGTGTTGTCTTATATTGTTTGCTACTTCTTACGAATCAGGTCTTTTTTATTTTCGTTTTTTATTCATATATTTGTACTTTGCTTTCTGTTGCTTGTTGCTCCTCACAAGCACGAGTGTCTATTCCTATTTCTTTTAAATGTGTAACCACTGTTCGTGTTGTTATATATTGTTTGTTGTTTCTTACAGATAACCATGTATTTCCTATTAGTTGTTGTTATTTTCTCTCTTCTCTTTGTTCATACAGTTCTACTTTGCTTTCTACTGCTTGTTGCTTCATACCTGACAAACACGTTTGTCTTTTCCTATTTAATTTAAATGTCAAACCACTGTTGTTATATATAGCTCCTCCACAGCAGCTTAGCAAACATGAAGACATTTTGTGGACCACCCTCCGGTATGTTTTGTTCATATTCAACTACTCGAAGTTATTTTCGAAAATCCCCCCCCCTCTTTCCTCGATTCTTACCGCACGAACGTACTTGGATGCTTGGGGCACATTTTTAATATTATCCAGAAGTATTCCATTTTCCTGATAAATTTGTTGGTTGTGTTTTTCAAAATTGCGTCACATTTTTAAGCAGGTTCATGGGCAAAATTAAATCAAGAACTTTTTAAAAAGCTTAGATATTATGCTGTGTAATTTAAAACAAAGTTAAGCTTTTTTCTTTTATCTCTTTTTACTTTATGCCGCTCTCTTATTCTCTTCATGCCGAAAAGCTCGTATATCCTCGATTGTTGTGTGTTTCAAAATTGAATTGGACCAAATAACCTAAAGGGATTCTTTTAATCGCAGTATTTCGGAATTCGGATGAAGAATGTTTACAGTTAAAGATTAGATACGGCTTGCAGTCAATGAGGAAACTAACAAGCTAAAACGAATACTTCTAAAAACAAGATTTGGTTTCGAAAAGTAATGTAGCTTTTGATAATCCCGGAAATTTACGATGGAAAATGTTTACATTTTAAAATTAGATACGGCTTGCAATCAACGAGGAAACTAGCAAGCTAAAACGAATGCTTCTAAACCTAAAGTTGGGTTCAGATAGATATGGTATAAATGCTGATAATCTTGGAACTTTTCATCACATGAGAATGTTTTCAGTTTAAGATTAGATTCTGCTGGTAATAAATGATAAAAATAGAACTAAAATTGGGTTAGAAATGAAGGGTATTTGTTGATAATATTGGACCTTTACATTATAGAGAGTTTGTACAATTTAACATTAGATTCTGCTGGCAATCAAGGATAAAAATTAACAAGCTTAAACGAATGCTTCCAAAACTGAAATTAGGTTAGCAAAGAAGGGTATCTGTTAATAGTCCTAGAAATCTACATCACAGAGGATTTTTACAGTTTAACACTAGGTTAGGCTGGCAATCAATGGTAAAAATTAACAAGCTTAAACGAATGCTTCTGAAACTAAAATTGGGTTCAGACAGATATTGTATTTTTTGATAATCTTTGAACTTTTCATCACATAGAATGTTTTCAGTTTAATATTATATACGGCTTGCAATGAATAAGAAAACTAACAAGCCAACAAGAATACTTCAAAAATTAAGGTTTGGTTAGAAAGGAATCAAGAATGCATTTTGATAATCCTGGAACTTTTCATCATGGATAATTTTTACAGTTTAAGATTAGATTCCTCTTGAAATCAATGAAAAAGCTTACAAACGAAAAAAATCATTTACATCTTATTACTCAACAAATATTTGTTTCTTGTTTAATCACTGTTCATTGATTATGATTATAATGAACTTTTATCGTGGCGTAATAAACTGTCACGTGACAGGTTGTGTGCTGTATTACTAAGTGAGAAAGTTTGTGAAAAACCAATGAAGTCACTGCACAGAAATGATTTGATCATTCGAAAATGTCATCAAATGATTGCTATCGACAGACTATGTGTCAATATTCAATACATCCATTCGAGAAATGAATTAATTTTGACTTATTAGCTGTGTATAATTCAAGTTATGTTCATGCATAATTTATGCGAAGATCTGCAATTGATAGTTTTAGAAAACTTATGCCATGGAAATAATGAAAACCTAATTCTCGGACTCATGGACCTGATGTATTAAGAGATTAAGACCAGCAGTACAACGTTTAAATTGCATTCTTAAAGCGTTCAGAGAAAGAGTTTTGTTTACAAAACATGTTTGAAGTTCTGCGAATTAAAAGTAATGTTTGCAAAAAGAATTTTTGCTGATTCAAATAAATTGTATGAGTTGCGATTTTCGTTGGTAGTTGCACCACTGAACTTCCTACTTGCAGTATGGAACTTCGTACGTGCACCACTCAACTTCCTACTTGCACTATGGAACTTTGTACGTGCACCACTCAACTTCCTACTTGCACTATGAAACTTCGTATTTGCACTATGGAACTTCGTACTTGCTTCGTACTTACTATCGTTAGAAAATAACAAGTTTCTCAGACTTATCCTGCATCCCTTTGCACCGGTTCTGTGAATCCCAGGGTCTCTATTTTAGCACACAACTCAAGTGCGTGGATATTTTTAAATTGGTTTGTTTGAAGAAGATGCATTAATACTGAATCTCTTTTATCAAATATATATGTGTCCTTAATTAGAAAACTGTCTATGTGGGTTAAGAAGGCACCTTGGTATCGAATGCAACAATGCCATTACTAAATCCATTCAGTAATTTTCGTCTTAAGTGACACGAAATAATTCGATCTCACGAAGGCATCGAAGTCACGTTTTGGTAAGTTAAATTTATTGCTCCATCACCTGCTCAAGGCTTTTTTTGTTCATGTTGCATTCTATTCTAATTCTTATTGCTTTTTCGTGTTGCATTTCTTTGTGATTGTTATCGTTATTGTTTCTCGTGTTGCATTTCATTATTATTGTTCTGATAACATTAAGCTCGGTGGTAAACATTGATTTAATTAAAAAATCATTTGGTCCGATCTTGCAGCTTGAAAGGAACGTTTCGGTAAGTTTGATTTTTTTAGTTTAAAAGCTGAGCATAGATTTCATTTATGAATTTATATTACGAAACTGCAGTTGTTGTAGACTAGCCCCAAATCGTTTTGTTTTTAATAGGAAATGACAACTGAAAAATTGAAAAACAGTTTTTTCTCCGTTTCCCAGTTTTCGATTCCCTCAGATCCTTTTCTCTGGGTAAAAGGGAAATAGACTAGGGGAAAGCTACATGGCTAGCCTCTAGGGGTTTGCATTTTTATTCTAAGGTACAAAATGAGCAACAAAATGAATGATTACTATTAAGTCTTTGTTAGTAAGTCTTTGTTAGTTAGTGTTTGTCAACTGGACAGTAGATGTAGTTGGTAAATAAATAGGTAGATGCTATATTCTACAATGAAGTGTTGAGAACTGTTATTGCAAGACTAGTTATTGTTTGAAGAACGTAATGATAGGTGATTAGTATTCTTTGGTTACAGTTATCATGGGCTGTTATTGACAGGGGAAGGTTATCAGTAAATAAAATGTTTTTAAGTAAATTAGCAATTTAGTCATTTGCTATCTCGTGCACTCTGATGCTATATTCGGCGAGGAAGTGTCGAGAACTGTTGTTGCAGGATTAGTTACTTTTTGAAGAAGGTAATGATAAGCGTTATTGGTTATATTTGCTGTATTCCTTGTAAAAATGTTTCAAGTTAAGTTATTCTTTGGAGAAAAGGTTTATGATCAGTATGATTTGCTTGCAGTGATCACGGGCGGTGATCAAAAGGGTATCGTAATCGCTAAATAAAGTTTTTACGAATTAACAGACCTGCCATTTGTTGTATGTTTTGATGCTTGTGGTGCAAGGTGCCTCAATCTTTTTAGTACACACGAATCATTGTATTAGTAAACGTTTGGTGTTCACGCGCAAGGTTAAATATTGCCATCACGAAACGAAATTATAGGAATAACAAGCTTTCCGTACTTTTGTTTGAGTGGCCTATCAAAGCAATTTTTTACAGCGGTTTTGATTAATTCTCTTTCAAATTAATTGCTAAACATTGTATCTTCTTAAACCATACAAATACGGATTGATGTTTTAAAAATGTTTTAATGGTAGAAGATTGAGAGGATATATAGTTTATTGCGTGTCGCGATAAGTAACAAACTACAATACCATAATGCCTCATTTACAATGGCGTGACTTTGATGGCATAACGAGATACTTTTTTAGAAATTTTGGCTGCTATCAATATCCTAAGTCAATATCCTAAGTCAATTGTTTTGCTTAAAACGTTTTATTTATTTCTGTACTTTACGATTAGAACTTTCAGAGCAGAGAGCATTTTCCGAGAGAACATTTCGTTTGCTTTTGTGCATCTAACCTGATACTCGGCGTATGTCTTCATAGAAAACGTAAAATTATTACTTAGTGTGCTGGGGATTTTAGTAGCTATAACATCGCATAGTCTTTTGGGGGTATCAAATGAAGTGTGAGAGAAACATTCTTATCTTCAACTGAATAGGTTTGGCCAACTAATTGTTAACATAGGAAATATGTTGTAATTGCCGTTATCTGAGTTCATCTTACACTGTTCCGGCAGTTCTTGGAGACACTGCCGGGCTGTACTTTTTGGGGACACTGCCTGTAAGAGCGTGCGCAGAGTCCAGAAAAGTGATCAACCTCCCTTCCACCGTAACGCTTGATTTTTAGAAACCTTTCTCATTTAACAATGGGAAATAGGTGTGGTTTGGGTGGGGCACATAATTTTCCTTTCGTTTTCTTCAACTTTTCTCCAGTGTGCAACGTTTTCCTGACTCTGTCGAGCGGCAGTATGATCTAATGTTACTAAATTATAAATTTGATTGGTTTTAAAAGTCTGATGACTAATAAACTGGCACGGCATTATCATTTTATGCAAAATCACAGGAACTGTCAGTTCTTTTTTTAGTAGTTTTTAAATTTCACGATATCACAATCCAATCAATTTAATCTAATTCAAATGCTCATCGAAGGAAACTGGTTTAAAATCAAAGCTCATTTGTAATCATATATTATAAACTTCAAATTATTAATAATAATAACGATAGATTTCTCAGGCGTGCAACTAGAAAAGGGTTCTTGTGACTGTAACCTTTGCCTTTCAATTAGTGGGGTTTTGGGGGTCGAAATCTCTGCCATTCTTATATTAGTGTGCAACAAACAGTCAAATTAGTTCGTAGGTACCTTGTTGGCCCTTGTTTTGCTGGTCCTGATTAACGTTCTTTTTGTGGGGGGGGGGGGGGGGGGGGGGGGGGGGGGGGGGG
>JAYJMH010010894.1:0-23370 GCA_036873815.1 Phacellophora camtschatica | reverse complement strand
AAAGACCTTGATTCCATAATGGTCCCCATAGAGATATGTCATGAAAATAAAAGATAGAAACTTATATAAATGAAATAGAATGTAAAATATTTATATTTTGTGAAAATTTGCCGAAATGCTGTTTGATAACTTCAAAACATCTGAGTTTGTCTTTTCATAATGACCTACAGAATATCAAGACCATGATGTATTTCTTTATCGCCGTACCTGAGTTGCCCCCTGGCTATTTAGCCTGCGTACAGCCTGCGTGCTGCATGCGTACAGCCTGCGTACATCCTGCATAAAGCCTGCGTACATCCTGCATACAGCCTGCGTACTCCCCTGGTCACCTACTATTCATACATGAATTCACTGAAAACAATAAGAAGAACGCAAATTTGAAGAGATTTGTTTCTTGAGGACAGCAATTTGTTTCTTGAGGACAGCAATCTACATATTTCCTCCAGCATTTGAAGGAAGCCTGAAGGAGTGCTAGAGCTTTAGCTCTCCTCAAATAGCTAGGCCTTATTGTATTATTTTCATCGTTAACTGAAGATCTTTATTGACCGATTAAATGTTTTGTGTTTTTAGAGAAAGTTTCCAGCGTCATGTCCAGTTGCAATTGAGCAACCAAACTGGTACTGGAAACGAATGTTCTGGTTTTCGGTTATCATCCTTGGTATTACTGCTGGATTGACCGTTTTATGGTAAGATTGAACCGGTTTTACCGTGTCATTGCTTTTCAACGTGTGTCTTCATTTGGTTCAAACGTCAATCGGTTGATTCAAACATCTATCATTTGATTCAAACATCAATCATTCGGTTCAAACATCAATCATTTGATTCAAACATCTATCATTTGACTCAAACATCAATCATTTAATTCAAACATCAATCATTTGATTCAGACATCAATCCTTTGAAAAATTGTTTACAAATGCACAATGAGCCGAATTTTAATTTCACTAAAAAGAATGTCTGCTCATTTGAACCACTTATACATGTTGTTTAACTGTTACAGTTAATGCTTAAAATACATACCTAGTTTTAGTGTACAATGATAAGCAGTGATAATGTAGAACTGTGCAATGATAAACTGTAAAAATGTGCAGCGATAAAACAGTAAAAATAAAATAAAATAAAAAATTGATTTTATATTGATTTAAATTGATTTACATGGATTTATGCTGAAGTTGTGTTCATTTATGTTGATTTTTGTTGATTTAGATTGATTTGATGTTGATTTAATATTGATTTGATGTTGATTTATATTGATTTAGATTGATTTATTGATTCAATATTTTTCATGGAAAGCCCTGTAGAATGTTCATAAAGTGATAATCTGAGTTCTTTTTTTCCTTGCAGGCTAGCAATAATAATGGCTCGATGGTTTATAAGAGAGGTTTTAAAAGACATCGATTTGAAAATTAAAAGTGGATTTGTTAAACTTAGTAAGAAAAACAAAGTTAAACATGATTGAAATTAAAGCGTTGATAGATAAATGAAATTTTAGGATGAATTTTACTTAATTGATAATGGTAATATTTTTATTGCTTGATTTTGCCAAGCTAAAGAGTTTAAAATCGAAAAAATGGAGAGAGTTTGCCAAGTGCTGTCAGCTTATGTTTGATAAATCATCATAAAAGCTATTTCACCCCTTTCGTTTAATTCTCCATCTTTAATCCCCCTTTTCTGGCCAAGGTTTGAAATAAGCCCCTTCTTTTTGAAGTCCCCAAAGTTAAAAAGAAAGCGACATATAGAGTGAACACAAAATTTATTTTGCCTTAATTATTGGAAGTTGTGTATTTAATATCATTGTATCCGATTTCTACTTTCATATGAAACAAACTCTGGACTTTGGACTTTAGTTCAGTTTTCATCGTCTCTAAAAGCGATAAAATGCAGTAAACCTCTTTAGTACAACTACTCACTCGTCTGCCAGCATTTATGCCAATTTTGACTAAACTAGCTGACTTCATCGCCTTTCGGAGGGGACATTAAGCCGTTGGTCCGGCATATATTCTGCATTCTCCTTTAAGCTCTCCAAGAGCCTAATAAATAATTACTGTAATTTCATTAGATTCGTATTTGGTTGAAGGGGCATATAACGTCGCTACAATATTTCACCTGTTCTATTTTATTGTTGTTTAATCCGGTTAAATCCTTTCATACACGAATTTTGTTCAATTAAAATAATCAAAATGACAGGTAAATCACACAATAAATGTATAGCACAAGGAAAAGAAGTTAATTTCAAATGAAATAAAACACCTTTTTACAAGAACAACTAGCTTCGGTTTCACCTCGGATTCGTTCTTATTTCTGGTGGACTTATTTCAACAAACTTGCTTGTTAAAATTCTGAGAAAAAATTTGACTTTCTTTTATTTTAAAAGCTGTTCTTATACACAAAGGTGTCTAAAATTCTGATAACAGTTTGCATCACGTAAAATTAATAAAATAGATTGTGTATTAGGAATATGATAATTTGTAATTTTTTTACTCAGAATAAAATCGTTTTGAAAACAATTTATTGTTTTTCATTTTGTACACTTCACACAGAGGGGGTTGCTAGCTCCTGTCGGGGGAATTCTGGTGACACCCCTGACTTTGAAAATCGTCTGAGGGAGATCAATTGGGTTTCCCCATGACTTCCTCGTGATGTTATAAAGTTCCCCAATTTTCATGACAATTCGCACAAAGTATTACCGTGACGTGTAGACGTTGTTTTGTGCACGGCGATCGGCGATTTGTTTTGTTTCGCCTTCGCGATCGTCTGTGTGCAAAGGCAGCATTTGGTCTTTCTGCGAAGTTATCAGAAGTGCTGAAAACATGGTTTGACAACAAGAATGCACGTACAAAATATGCATTCATCATAAAAGCATGCTATTCAGATGACTGCAGTGTGAAAAATTAGCAACGCCACAGAAGAAGAACTAGTGGAGAAGCAGGAAGACCCAGAAGGCCGTACTAAAATTTGAGAATCCAACACCAATAAATATGAGTAGAAGAACTGTATCCACAACAGCATCATCAAGATTGAGGCAGGATTATATGAGAATTAAAAAAGACCCAGTTCCATATATCACAGCAGAGCCATTGCCATCTAATATTCTTGAATGGTGAGAACAAAATTTTACCAAGCCAAAAAAATTTCGTCTCGTCAAATTGTCTGACGGCAATTTGTTACGCTATGTATGGGCCTATCATATATATATACCTGCTCTTGTGTGTGTTCAGCCATCTCATATATCGTAGGCCAGATTTATTAAATTATGAGGCGAGGCAGTGATATAAGATATCAATGATGACATGTTACTGTTTAATTTATTATTAATTTTACGACTACACGTATTTAAGAAACCAAGCCAGGACCTAACTAGAGAAAGTTTCTTAATTTTTTGGGGGTTTTGCTAGTAAAAGTTTCTTAGTGGTTTCTTAATTAAGAAAGAGAAAATAATTTCGAATTGGCATGTGGTAGTAATCAAGCAGCAATTGGCAGCATTATTGTGTCAATCATTTGCTTCAAAACGTTAAGTTAGCACCCTTCATGGAAGAATAGTGGGAAATTTTTATTTGCAGTTGTCCATTTCTAATTCTCTACATTTATGTTACTATCTACATGCAAATAATGCCATGCTGCAACTTTTTATTTTGTCTTCTTAATGACTTTTGACAAAGTGACTATTGACTGGCAGTTTTCTTCGTTAGACATGTTAAGAATAAAAGATCAACCTAAATAGCATGAGACTCAAACCCACACACCAACCCATGGTTTCTAGCTCTCAGTCACCTGGATTACATCACAGATGTGCTCCAGTGCTACTAAATGGATGATTCGACCTCAACTAAAGTGAATAGCACCTTGTTAAATTAATGTTTAAACTGCTAGATAAATATATCAAAATTGGTTTCGATCTGTTTAGTTAATATAGTTTATGAAAATTGGTTTTGTAAAATAGAAACAATGCTGGATGATTGCTATTACTCTACTCTATGACACCACTGATTGCAATTTGACATTCCTTATGGTCCATTAGCATTCTAGTTTACTTGAGTTTGGCTTAGATGCCTTTGTTGATCAGAGGCCAAGTCTCAGCAGAATATCGTAATACGATTGTCTCCATTTGCAGAGCTATTGCTCAAAATGTGCTTCTGAAATCAAAACTTCCCTTAGCTGTGAGCTGCTAAGTCAATTTGAAAGGACACCATTTACTTCCAGTCCACACTTTGACATAAAAACAACTGGGAGTTTAAAATTTGAAAATATTCACTGATCATGAAATCTTCACTTCAAAAGTTTTAAGTTGGAATGTTACATTATACACAAAAACAAATGATTATTTGATTTAATAATGAATCCACCTTGTTTACAAAATTTTTATCATATATTATACAGGCACTATGTCATCACAGGACCTGAAAACTCTTTATATCAAGGTAACAAGAACTTAATTTATATAAATATGGTATCTACATTTTTTATTTTACAATTCATTCCACTAATTGAAGAATATAGCAACATTTATTTGTGTACATTCACAGTTCATACCAAGATTTAGCAGTATGTATATATTTAATAATTTATGAACCTAATGTAGAAACATTTATAACCAAACAATTATACAATTTGATTCTACATATTTCTAACACAACATAATATATACTTGCTAGTTTTAACAACCTGAATGCATAATTCTTACTCATGCACAAGTGCTATTTTTTTTTTTTATTTTCTTTATAATTTATTATAATTTATCATTTTTCAGGTGGATATTATCATGGGAAATTAGTATTTCCCAGAGAATTTCCATTCAAGCCACCAAAAATCATAATGATAACACCGAATGGGAGATTTAAAACCAACACAAGGCTTTGTCTATCAATTAGTGATTTTCATCCAGACACATGGAACCCAGCTTGGTCAGTTTCAACCATACTTACTGGGCTTTTGAGTTTTATGGTGAGATTATATTACTATCAATAATAAACTTTAAGAACCACTTTCTAAAAAATACTTTTTCTAAGAAACCAGTTTTTCATAGAAAAAATGTTTGTACTGCCAGACTGGAAACTGTTAAATTAATGATCTAGTCTCAGCGACGAATCTGGGCTTTAAAGGCACACTGTCATTGATGCTATTGGCTAGATGTCAAAATTATATTACTTGCACAAATTTGGTTTTTATTAATTACCAAACCTTTATGCTTCAAAATTATTCTTTCTTCCTCAAACGAAAAGAATCAGATTATTATCAAGTCATGAATTTTGATGTACATCAAAATAACTGAAAAGTGTCTAATTTCTATTTATTTTTTTTCTTTTATTTACCCAATCAGCTTTGAGACATTGTGCCTTTATGTTTATTGTGATGTGTGTTTTATATTATACTCTACATAATTATTTAATAAGTATGAAATTCTTCTAGCTTGAGAGAGCACCAACACTTGGAAGTATTGAAACAAATGATTTTCAGGTTAGTGATTGTTGTTTTCATGGGAACAAAAATTTGATATTCTATTACTTTTAGAATGATGAACATGATTACTTTTGGATAACAAAGTTTGTTTGAGGTTTTAAATGATGGAGAAATATAGTGTAATGAATACCGACAGAAACAAATTAATCGAAAGAGATCAGGAAATAACAAAAAATCAAAATATATCTTAAATTTAACTCTCAATAGAAATCAACAGGATTTATTGACGTTTTCAATTCATGTGTAATAATACCTATATATTATGCAGTTGCCTGTTAAATAATGGTTATTAAGGATAAGGAATATACTTCTTGTTGACCTGCTGTTTGTATTATAATATCAGATGCTATCTTATTGATGATATCTTTGATACACTTTGAATATTATCAACTTTGTGCAAGTTATTTTGTATGGGCATGGAAATTTGTTTTGAATAAAGCAGACAAATGTGTTCATGAGCGTACAATAGGGATGTTTAGATCCAGAACGAGTATGCAACGTGAAATTTACTAATTTTTGTTGTATTTTGGAAATAAAGAAGAAGAAGAAATTGGCTTAATTTTAGCGACAGCGAGATGGCCTCTAATTCACCAAGAACCTTTGACATTGCAAAAATAGAGTATAAGGTTTAAAGGCCTTTACAAATAAAATTATTTCTTTTTCTAACTCGCCTTTGAAGTGCATAATCCAACCTTCTACACGTATTTGTACTCGTTTTCAGGTCTAATCCTCCTTAATTCAATATATAGAACGCAACATTTTAAAGTTGCCATGAAAAATATTTCCTACCAAAGGTTTCTATCAAACTGGCAAACTTTCTATCAGTTTAGTTTCTTTAAGTTTGTGTCACGAAAAAAATTCCTGCGACCATTGCTCACACGGTCGGGTGCTTTTTCATGCCATGCTTGGCTTAAAGAGTAGATGTATATTCTGTACCCTCTGTGGTATTATTATATCGTAATTTAATCCTTATATGTAAATTTTCATAAAAACATACATAGTACAGTTCGTTGTATCTTTACATGCAGTGCATACCTGGAAAAACACAGCTTACTTTTGCAAATTCAATTACCAGTTCAAAGCACACTTAAATTAGGCAATATTTAAAATTTCAGAAAAGACAATATGCAATGAGATCTTTGGAGTACTGTGCAAAAGATAAAGTTTTCCGTGAACTGTTTCCTGATATCTTTGAAGTGAGTATAATTCATCACAATTTTTTTATTTGTAGAATGAATTGTTACAGATTCATCAATATACTTATCAAATATACTTATCAATATACAATATCATCAATATGCTTAGTTCCTCAAACCCCTCATTTACGTTGAAGACCACAGAGTTTCGTATATATTTTCAATTATATAGTTTAGATGGTTGCGTAAATAGAGAACTTGAAACCCCTCAGATCAAACTGGAGAATACATGATACATGCCGTATCCAGACATGGGGACTGACGGCTTAATGTCCCATTAGAAGCACACAGAAGTTAGCTAATTTAGTCAGTTATCCAGATGGTTGCCCATCCAGGTTTTTGATGGGCAATCGACAAAGCTTATCTTTAGTGATCTAATGGAAATTATATATCTAGTTTGTTCATTGGCGAACATACTGTACAGACACACAGTAGGATGATTTTTTAGTTGACATACGCAACAACGAGGATTTAAAATGGACAAACTCCATTTTGTTTCATGTTTTAAATGGTTTAAAAATATTTTCAGGAAATCAAGCTAAAAATTGAACAAACGAATGCAGCAAAACGGCAGAAAGAGCAGTTGAATGGTGTACAAAGGGACCAAAACGGTATGACTTCTGCAGATGGACAAGGTGACCAAAATTACATTGGATCAACTATTGCCAATGTTTGTGTAATTTTAGGGGTTTTGGCTTTTGGATTTACTGTAAGTTATGTACTTAAAGCTGCAGGAGGACATCATCGATAATTTCAAAACATTTATATGTATTATATTATATTATGCATTATTTTGGTATGACTTGATTACCAAGACAAATATTCTTATTTTTCTGGGTTGGTTTAGCATTGTATTTTCGAACATAAATTAACAAAAATTAATTGTGAAATTCGCTATTTAATTTTGAAAAGCAACTCAATAATTTTCTTGGCTATTTGAAAAAACAATATTTAGTATTTTGTTTTCAATTTCAAAGTTTAACAGTCATGCTCATATCGTGCAGATTTTTCGTTAACACTCTTTTGTGTAGAAGAAACGAAAAAAAGAAAACGAAACGAAACGAAACAGCTAGAAACAGAAATACTTTTTCTCCTTTCATATCTTGTTTGTTTTGTTTTTCACGAACACAGTGTTAATTTACGATCATATACATAATGAATCTCATCACCATCTTCATTGCAATGAATTATAGCAAATATGGAATCCGTGATCTCAGATTTGGAAGAAACAAAAACAGTAAGAAACATTTCTTGTTGTTTTGTTGTGTTTCTTTTCATTTTGTTCCTTTCCCTGGCTTTTTCTTTCCGTTTTTTGTCTTTTTGCGTTTTGTTTTTTTTATTTCTTTTTGTTTCGTTGTTTCTTTTCACTTCGGTTTGTTTCGTTTTATTTCTTTTCATTTTTTATCTCATTTCGTTTTCATTTATTTTTGTAACATTGTTTCTTTTTACCAAAAAGTTACCAAAATGAATTACAATAATTTTAGTTTTCAAAAAATTTACTCATGGACAACTAATTTTCAAGATTCTTTTTGGAAACGTTATTCAGAAGTGTTTTGAAAAACAAAGTATATTGTCTGAAACACTGCCGTTGTTCAGAAAATCCTACAAAGGCGACTCTTTAAGAGCTTAGGCCAAAATCGAAACATCTGGTTAACTTTAAATGTTATTATCTTAATTCTCTAAGGTCAAATATTAACAAACCATATTTTTGTTTTCAAGTTAACTTTCGATTAGAAAATAATTTTTGAAGGATTTGAGCGATATTATCATCACTAGTATCAAACATGTTACCATTTAAAAAATTATCTTTATACTCACATACAGTGATCATAAAATATTTTACACAATGATGTAACACTTTAAATTTATATCATTTATCATCATACTTTGTCAAAAATTTAACATATAGTCTCTAATAAAAACTTTCATTAACATATAGACATAAATCTCTGTCATTAGAGAAAGTTTCATTCTATTTAACTAATTATGATCTCCAAAGAAGTCCTCTAATTTTTAATGGAGGTGCATTTTTTATATCAGTTTGTGGCACAGGAAATTCATCAAGTCCCAGATGAATAATTACTACTTGAACTAATGTATTTAGTTGTTCCTCTGTTGGCACCTCATGCCATTGTTTCAAAAGAAATCCCTTTATCGAATTTGGAAGGTGTTCCAGAACCTTCTGAAACTGCACCGTATCTCGATTTTGTTCAATGATGTTAAGAAACCAGTGTTTGAAAGCATCCCACTGAGAAGACTGCATTATTTTTGTTAGGTAGACATTCTCTCCTGAATCACCAAAGAACATGTTGATAGAAATAGTTGTTTCCAGAGTTGTAACTTGGTGCCACCAAAATGCAGGGAAGAACAGCAAATCTCCAGATTCTAGAATGCACTGCAACATATAAATGTAAAAGAAAAATGATTAGTTTTGAGTTCACTTTTTAAAAATTAAGTTAAAATGAAGTTTTATTTTTGAGCCTCTTTAACAATTAAATAAATTTTTGAACATCTGGGAAAAATAAAATTGAATCTTTAAAGAAAATGGTTTAAAAACATCATTGAAAAGAAGTAGATATCTTTTGAGGTATATAACTGTTTTTAGTTTGATGAGAAAATGCTGGTGCCCACCTCAAAACACTTTGAATGCAAGAAATCTGGATGTTGTTCGATGTTTGGTTGATCAATAACAACTTCTGACTGTATGGTACGTCCTTTTGAACCAAGTTTGTTTGGGTACATTGACTTTAATTCACAACCAAAAAGTTTCACCCTTTTCCTTCCATTCAAAATTATTAAAAAATTGTCATCTGGATCGAAATGGCAGAACTCATAATGATCTTTATTAGCAATCCACAAAAATGGACCAGCATGCATTTTACCAACCAGATCAGGAATGGGCACTTCTTGTTGAAGTTGCGGAAATGCTTGTTTTATATTTTGAACAGCCATGTATGAACTTTCAGACTTTTTATTTTGTTTTAAAATATTTTCAATGTATTCAGAGAATTTCATTTTTTCAATGTTGTATTTTTGCCCAACTTTATAATCCTCTGAATTTGTGTTTCTTCTGACATTTATGAAATTTTCTCCAACCCTTTCTTGCAAAGTTTCTAGCTTCCATGCCATTGCAGACCAGTTATTTGCATATCCGGACAAGACCAATGGTTTGCCCCCTTGAAGATATTCTTTTTTAAATTTTGTGATGTCAATTTCTGTCCTTCTTTCTATTGGAATAGGTTTTATTTCAATTTTTGCAGTGGTATCTCTCAATTCCGCCATTTTTAATGCCATGTTTTGACAACCTCCTTTTGGAAAAGAGACCTAGGAAAATCTTTTATAGAAAAGACAAAAGACAAGACAACAACAAGGGAAAAAATTTGAAGAATGAATTGAACAAAAAAGAAAAAGAAATGGACAAGAAACAACATCTTTAATGTTTCAACCATGATATGCGGCAATGGGTAATTCATCTTCTTCAAATGGAAGGGAAAGAGAGAAGAACGCGACGTTATCACCGTACCAAAGTCAACTTGAGTCACTTTTTGAGGTGTGGGGACCACAAAACAAGTCATCTTCATATCATCAGGATCATCAGATTTTAATTTACATTTTTAGAAGCTGCTTGCTACACTCTGCAGTGACCACTTAATATAATTTAATTTAGACGGTTAAAAAAACAACCAAACTAACAAAAAATGTATTTAATTACTAGGTTTAAAATGATTCAGCTTCATTTAAATGATTCAGCCTAAAAAAATAGATGTGAAACCTGTTGTGTGTTTTCACCAGTTTGGGGCTCAAAACTCCAAACGAATGAAAGCAGTTACCCAAACAAGTACCTAGCAGTTGTTTAAAATGAGAAGCTGGCCATTTGATTGTGTTTGAGTGTAAACAATATGGAAAAATATTTTTTTTCAATTTCCTTTTAAATTTCCATGTTAGACTTGTAAAGCCCCTGTAGAATTATGTTTTTGAGGTTACTAGTGGATTGAATAAATATAAAAATTAGGGGGCAAAGAAACATTTCCAGAGGCAGTTTTGTTGACAGGGTTAACAGATACCCAAAGGAGTAACAAAATTGCTACTTTGAACCTTGATCTGAACTGTTTACCAGTGCAGTTTATGTCACATATAAATATATAGAAAGTGTTTAATAAATTGTATTTTTTGTTTCTTAAAGCATGGAAGAAAAACATGATATGAATAAAATGGAAACAATGAAACCAAACTTGAATCGGGGGAATTATTCTGCATTAAAGCTATATTTTGTTTTCACTGCGCTGTAGATTATGTCAATGACAAAGATTTAAGGTTTGCTTTTGATGTAAAGTGATATACTGTAAGAGCTTTTCATACAGCTTTTCAAATTCAATAACCGATGTTGAATTGACAACGTGTTAATTGTGGCAACCTTCTTTTGGAGAAGAGACCTTGAAAAAAATATAACACAAAGTGACAACGTGGCAGCTCTTTCCAATTTTCAATAATTCTTTCTGTGAAGAATTGCTTATGTAATTTGAGTTGACAACTTCTTTTATACAATTCCTAACTTTCTGGTTTTAGTCTTAACTATAGAACTGTATTCTCCATTTCAGAAACTTTCAAACAATGGGATGTGTATACAAAAAGAAAAGTTTGAGGTTTGAAAACATTTCTTCTTGTGCAGCTGCTACAGTAGAAATCCGCTGCTCAACATAATTTTTAATTGAAATCTGCTGCTCTGGTCACGTTTAGCTCCTGTGTTGATTATTAATTCTGTAATTCTATCACAATGTTGTTAGGATTAATGAAAATATAAATGTAAAATTATTTCCAGAAAATGTGTGTGTTTTTACAATGCAAGACATCTCTGGAGATTGGTCACATGATATGAACTGGGTGAAACAAATCTGAAATGATGTGATATGATGTGAATTTGATATGATGTGAAATTTTGATATAATGCAGAGAATATGTATTTATGACTTAAACATTCAATAAACTTATATATATAATTTCTTTGTTTTTTTTTTGTCAAAAAGGAGCATTTTGACGGGCCTTCAGATGGATTGGGCAATACATTGTTTAAACACATCTGTAGCAATGATGAGAAAACAGAAAAAGATTTGCATCGTAGTTCAGTCCATCACCACAGAAAGAATTCATTTATCAGAAACTGTCATGATCTTCTAGAACAAGGTTTGTAATTTTTTGCTGTCAAGGCCAATGCTCTCACAATGTACGTAACTTTATTGTGTTATATTTTTATTTATATTTTTAATTGAATTTGAAAAGATTTTTAAGAGAAACTTTCAACAAAACTTTTTTGGAAAAGAAATCAAAGAAGACATTTTCTTTTTAAGCATACAAAGTAAAAGATTCACAAATCAGATTCTACTTTGAGCTAATGGCTGGACAAGATGAACAGACGACTATTAAAGGTGGGGTTTTCATTTCTATAAAGGACAAATAGCTGTGGCATCAACAGTGCTACAAACTAAAGCCTGTTGGAATTTGGCAACGATCTTTGATCAAATTTAGATTCAGTAAATGATAATTACCAATCAAGCTTCCGTGATGATTACTTTATTAGTATTACCATTTGATGCCAAATTAAAAAATATTGCAGCTTTACAGTTTCAGACAGATGCAAAAATCATCTATCCACAGAACACCTGGTTCTCATAAATCTTGATTCATCTCCCTCCTATTTTGATGTTATCTGTGACTATCAGATAGATGTGTACGTCTTTCCGACCACAGAAAAATGAAAGAAGTCTTTTGAAAATTCAAGTTACAGTGAAAATTTATTTTTCGATGTTTTTGTTTTGAATAGACAACCAAGTCTTATTTGACTAGAAAATATGTTATTAGAATCAACAAGAGTAAACTATCAGACAAAGTTATATGCTATACGCTAACTTTAGAACATATTGATTCTTTACAATTATAAAGAAAGATACTAAAATTATCAATCAGGTAGTTGATATTTGTTCAGATATTTTGAAGTTACTTTTTATTTTTACAGAAATCAATAAATTGCTTCGTGAATCATGTCTTTATGCATTAGCTTTAGCTGGATCTTTAGATGAGCATCATGTTGTTGAAGAAGATGATCGCATCATTGAATCTTTGGCAAAGTCATGTGTTAGTAGGAAATTCAGATATAGTACCATATTCTGTCTTCGTAGTCCATACAATAGAGGCAGGGTTATTGGAGAGGTGGGATTATTTTATGGAAAAAGAGCGGGAATAAGTTTCAACGTAAAGAAAAAATAATCAATAAGAAAACAGCGAAAACAAAATTAGAGAAAATGATTTTATTAACATAAGGTTCTTCATTAACACAAGCATAACTTGAACCTTTTTAGCTATCATAAATGACCTGGGTCAAAGGCCCATTCAAATACATGTATTTAATTATGTTTTAGTACGTTTAATACGTTAATAGATATAACGTGTTTATTAGAATTAACTTGTAAAATCATTGCACTTGCTCCAGTAACCCGCAATACAGGATTACTGGAGGGGCAGGAATAATTTTTCAATGTCGAGAAAAAAGGTGGGATTTTTGAAGAGGAGGAATTATTGGAGAGGGCGAGAATGCAAGAGAGAATACGGTATACAGTAATAGGAACAAATATCATGCAAAACATGCAAATCAAGAAAACTAACATTTTTGTTTCTCGCGACATGAATTGAGTTTCATTGAACAGATATGAACCAAGACATTTAGATTTTATTCTTCAGCCATAGTTTTTATGAAAACTTTGAAAAAGGAGTGTGAAAAAGAATTCATTTTTTGAAGCCACCTAAAACGGTGTAGATTATACTCGAACAATGCCGAGAAATGTTCTTGTTATTCATTTTTTTAGGAGGAAACAGATGTGATCAATAAATCAAAAATTTGAAGCCTTCGTTTTGTATATAACTGATATGAGTATACTAATAAAGCATTTATTTTATTTAGGTGGTGGAACATTCATCTGTAGGCAAGGATAAATTTTGCAACTGGGCATTAAATTTAAATCCAAAAGTGTTCAGTGGACTTGAAGCGTGGCTACACGAGAAATTTATAGGACAAGCACATAAAGGTCATTTTCATGTAAGAAGTTTAAGAATGAGAATACTCCAATTTTCAGACAAATGTTTCATAAATATTTAATCACATTTTTAGTTTATTATTAAATTTAAGTTCATTAATAAATTAAAGCTCATTATTAATAAATTATTTTTCTTCAAAATTCTTATGTAAACACATCTTGTGCCCATACAATTTAACTAAATTTATTCAAAATATATATTACCAATTTATAGGGGAACGTTAGGTTGATCACCGATGCAAACTTTATGAAATAATTATTTTTTGTTGACGAAATTATCGTTAAAGAATTTTATTTGATGCTTTGTTTTTATCATCGTTTATTTTTTAATTTTCTTTCTCAGATGCTACCAATGCCCGATGTGACTATATCTGAGCATTCATTTGCAATTCTTACTCCAAGTTTACTTTGGTATCTCTGCTGTGTTTTGCCAATTTGCTACACACGATTAGAAAGAGCACAAAGTTATAAGGTCACTGAATCATATCTTTCATATTTCGTATTAAGTAGATTTTTTAAGTTATTGACAGCAATTATATTTTTAGAGCCAAGCTGGTCTAAAATGAAAATGGCACGAAACCGTGACGGTGTGGTTTAAGAGGAATAATTTTCACCCCGTTTACACGATGCGTTCCATTCCCTTCAACAGAACAATAGACGAGTGCTAACAGATGACCGAGAACATAGGATGATTTTATTATTATTAATTTTTTGAAAAATACTGCCATTTGAAACGTTACGAAACATTAACTTCGCGTGAAAACTTTCTCATAGTTGCGCAATTATTTAACCTTTCAACTAAATGCATCCAATAGAGAAGAGTACTATTCAGGCATTTTCAAATTATTACCCAAGGGATTGAATTATATTTCAAATTAATTCTTGTAGGATGGTGATGATTCCAATGATTACACTTGGAATATAATTTATGACAGCAATGAACACGGGCTCAGTCTCAACAGGTAACAATACAGGAAAACTTGGGTGTGGTCACCTAAGGGTGTGGTAGAAAATATAAATATCATAAAATTTTACAATGGACACAAATTACTAAAACGATACCAGAGGGAGCATGTTGTAACATAGCAACCCTGTGGCCTAATACAAACCTAGTTGTAAGTATTTTATTGGTTTAAATTGACAAAGGATACGAACAGTATGTTTTATGATCATACTGAAAAGGCTGCGAGGACAGTGCTACGCAGCGGATCTGTAAGATGCTTGTGATGATGTAGGCATAATATTCACGTTGTATCAGGTACTATACAATATGCGATAGCACATAGCAAGATAATCAATGGTTGGAATAACCTCTATTTTGCAAGGTTTGATTGGACCAAACTCATAAACAATGTAGGTATTTTTTACACGCCATATACGCTATTTACACGCTATTTTTACACGCTATTTTTACACGCTATTTTTACACGCTACTACTAACCGACTGACTTATGTGCGTTGCACCTACTATGATACTATTACACTATTACAGGATCATATTACAGGATCAATAAGGAAATGCCGCTACTGTAGGCTACTTGTTCGACCCCAAGATTCTTGCGGCAAAGTTAGATAATGAAAATGAAATGGAAGGAACGAAATAAAAATTAGTAACTTTGACAATATGTTTAGCTAATAGTTTTCCATGGCACATCATTGCTGCACCATTGTAATAGTGTGCAGTACCATATAGGTAGATGGCCCTTCGTAATTTCTGAGTTTATAATTGAAGTAGAACCCATTTTTCGTGTATTTGACAAATGCAAAGTGAAGCTGGTATTAAGGTTTAATGAAATCGTGAATGAGATTACCCAGACTCGACTAAAATGTAAATAAATATGAGTATGTAGAATAATGCATAATTTGATTCGTTAGAGGTGCAAATTTCGTTGGCAGTTCTTGTATTCATACTGTCTGACTACGTACTCGCAATTTACTGGTTATACTTGATCTCTACTTATAAAACATTTTAGCAAGTTTTGTGACTTTTCTGGCGTAAAATGTCCACATAACGTGCTCCTCATTCGTTTTAGATTCAAGCACAAATCTTTGAATTACAAGAGTCCTACTGTCACTTTGGTTTTGTTCACAAATGGGACACTTATTGTCATGGGGTTGGACGAGGCATGGAGGTAGGCATTCAAAATGTATTTTTTTAACTCTTGTTGGTTTTTTTAGGATTTTATTTGAGGCAGAAGTGTGTTTGTTTGAGACTCGCAAAATTGGAAACGAAAAAATACATGAAAAAAGATTTTGAAAAGTTTTCATAAAGATGAGGATAAAGATAGTTGGTTTTGTAACATCTCGAAGACATAAGGTCCTTCCATAAATAGACTAGAATTTTGCGATCGACAAAGAGAATGATTGGATAATCAATTTATCGAAACACAGAAAACGAAACATTATTGGATTATATTGATTGACGTGTGGTGATCAACTTTTATCTTCTCTAGTGTCTTTTACATTGTTTTTTGTATTTAGAGATTCGTCAGAGAAATTTGGTGGAGCTTATTGCTGTTTGTTGGAAATATTGCCAAACTGTGCGAGTATTCTTGGTAAGACCATCTTCTAACACTTCCTTAGAAAGATATATATATAGAAGTTAGACATTGCATGGTCAAATACAGTGCTTCTTTCAAATTTAGATTTAGCTATTTCAATCTTATTTATTTTTGTTTGTCTTTCATTTGGAACGGAGAAAGTTGCAAATGTTTATTTATTTGATAAAATTGCTCATTACTTTTTGAGTTTTTATCCTTTGATAATTTTGAAGTTTTTTTCAATTAATTTTGATAGTTTGTTGTTCTTTTACTTAGAATCTGGAAATATTTTCTATCTGAGAGAATCAGCCCGCAGTGCAATGAAAGGATTGGTGATTGGCGAATCAAATTCTCCAAAAGTCAAAATAGAAAGTGATTTATCATCTGCAGAATTAGTTTATAAAGGTTCCAAGAAAGAGGAAATTTCTAAAATTGAAGTGAGTTAAAATAAAATAAACAAACCAAGTAAAATAACATAAAATACAAAGTAAAATAGCATAAATAAATAAACTAATTAAAAAAAATAAAATCTTACTGAAACTTCTGAAATGAGTTAAAAATTGTATACGTTTGCCATCTAAAAAGTTGATGTTTTACGTTGTTTACCGGTGGAGTTGTTTATTGATAGCATCACGGCAGTTTGGGTCCTCTGTGTTTTGTTATTTTAGGGGGAAAGCTGGCCTGGTTGGACGTGTTTGCCCAACAGGACTGCCTGCCTATTTCTATATTTTGTCATTGGTTGGAAGGTCATTTTCCGTGTTGGATGGGCGGCTGGTCGAGCATCTGGTGATCAGCTACGCCGCAGCAGTGTTTGGTTGGATTTTTATAGTTTTGTCTATGGACAACAGATAATCATGACATGCGCCCTTCGTTGTGTGACGAATAGCTTTTGGAATTTGTTAAATCAATGAAAATTTACTTGTAAATATATGTGAAATTTCACAATAGAATATGGAAATATTCAGAAACGAAATTGTCAGGACCTAATGTATTCTTAAAAATGTTTCTGACCATTCTTATATGTACGCTTTTAGATGTTTGTTGTTAAATAACATAGAATTTGTCGATAGTAAGATAGAAATATGCCTCACAATTTGCAAGTTGTATTTCTATTAAGGTTTAGATCCTCAGGCCTTGTACGACAGTCTTCATAGAAAGAATCTCCGAAAACGGTATAATGGGGGAGGGGGGGAGGATGTGAAAAGGTTAAAATTAAAAGTTTAGTAACACAAATGTTTTTAAAATTTTTATTTGTTGTGATTATATTTGTTGTTCATTTGAAACCATACAATTCTATTTTGCGTTTTTAAAAATATAATTTAAATTATAACTTTTTTTGTTTGATTTAGTTTATTTACTTTTTGTTATGTTTAGATTTGGGGTTGTGGTGGTGTGTTAGCTGCAGCTGCTCAAAAGAAACAACTTCAGTGGGAAAGAACAGAAATTGAAAAAATTCGAAAGGTTTATAGTTGCTTGTTTATATAAGGATATTTCCTCTTTTTTTATCTGTCTGTCGTAGTGAAATATATCTGATGACGAATCTGGAATTGTTTGCATAAAATCTTAGAAACTCCCTAATTTTGATATAAGAACCATGACATGAAGTTATCTTGCAAGAAATTTTACAGAAGTTTGTCAAAAGTTACGTTGTTTATTATTTTAAATTGTCAACATCTTGCAGGAAATTTGTAGGCACAATTAGTTTGGTCGCAAACATCGAATTGAAATTTCTGGTCATGCGTAAGAACTTCCTATTTCCTATTCATCTAAGATTAAATGTTTTTTAAACTTGATTTTTGTTTTTTTTAGGTGAAGAGACCGGGCCGTTGGGATGAAAATCCAGACAAAGAAATATTAGACATGGCCGGAATACGAACATCGCACAGTCAAAGAGGAGACATTTAATTATTTTCTTGTTGAACTCATTTTAATCAAAAAAGATTTATTTTTTGTGAAGATTCTCAATAAGGAGAATGGAATTGCTGGGATGAAATCTAAGCAAGTTGATGTAAATGTTGCTGGAATTGGAATACGGTACAAATGTCGCATTATCAAAGAAGATACATTTGTGTGAATCATAAATGAATTAATTAATAACTGATTTCTTCTTTGAATCATTTTACTTAGAAACGAGAATTTTTTATGAAAATAGAAAATAAATTGTTATTTGTGTCACTATGTTTATATTTGTTTGCATTCAGAATATTTTAAACAAATACAAGTCACAAATATTTTATTTATGATCAACACCTTTGTTTGTAATTAAAACTTGATATTAAAACTTGATACTTATAAAAAGATCAGTCTGCAAAAATTATTTCAATAAATCCTATTATTTCATAACAATATATCCTATCATAACAAGAATAATATTCACTCTTTTTTTAAAAGAATCAGACAGATTTTGCCGAGACTCAATGTTCTTAAATTGCTAAGAATTTGAGCCTTAAATGTTCTAAACTTATTTTTGCGTAGATCTTTCTTCTTTAATTTGAAACCATTTATTGACGTGACGAATTTTTTCTGCTATGGTTCAACAACATAAAGGGAACATTCGTGTTTTTAACTGCAAAAATATTTAAAATCTAAAAGTGTGAATGCATAATTTTTTAATACGGTATTGTATTTTTTGGAAATATTGGCTTTGATTGAGGCTGAGCTTATGTTTTGACAAATCGAGCCTCGATGTTCTTATAAAATGTGTTCTTACTAACAATAGAGTGTAGAACAATAGAAAAATTAGGAAACTTTTAGTACTTATACTTGGGCCCGAGCTTGGTTTCTTTATTTGAAATTTGACGCACTCCATCCTGATGTAATTTCCACAGCAATTTCCAAAGTACAATATTTTTGAATTTGCGCCTCCCTATTTTTTGTCTCCGTTTTTTAGTTTACTAGTTACCAGTCTTCAAATTTTCCTCGTGTTCACTGCCAAGAAAGAAGTTAAACGAATGTGGTACAAGTTTAACCTACAGTAAAAATTTTTTCTGGAAGAAAACTAAACGGAACTTTATTGTTTTGTGTAAATACTGGTTTGTGTTATACATTATCTCATGAAGTTAGTGGAGCTGCGTTTTTGCCAGCAACCAAGCAAGTGCTCCAAGCCACGGTGACAACATTGGCATTGGTCTGACCGAAAAAAAGCCATTGGCATTGCAGGCCTGGCCCTCTGACGATTTTATCACTTCTTAACTGTCAGCTACTATGGGGGTTCCAAAATTTTATCGATGGACGAGTGAAAGATATCCATGCCTCAGTCAAGTAATTCGAGAGCATCAGGTAATAATAATGGGAGGGAATAAAATCTAATAATTTTGGCAGACAACAAACTGATTCTTGTATCTGTTTGTTGCAGTGAGGGAAGGCGTTTCATTGTGGAGATGCAGATAGAATAGACGTTTTTGATACTAAAATTTTTGAAACTAATGTTAAGATAAGTAATTTCTTTACTCTGGATTTAATTTAAAGACCTATGTAAAGATTTAAGCTAAGTTTAACTAGTTTCTTATGAGGAAATTTCGTCATCTACCATTTCGTTCAATTTCGTCATCTATCACTTCGTTCAATTTCGTCAGCAAACCCAGTCCAGTCTGCAGAGTATGGCACTTCGACAAGATCTCCAGTGTGCACGAAGAATTTTCTTTTGTTCTCTATTGTCTAATTTGAATACCCTATTGTTTTTCTCCAGTGTGCAAGAGCCATACTATGTTGACAGGAACCCAGTCATCCACAACCCATCTTCCATCTAATTAATTAATGTATTCAAAAGCTTATAACTTTTTAACAGAGGGTACATTTTGTGCTTTCTAAGTATGAAAAATAGATTCCCCACAAAAAGTTTTGCTTCAGAATGATATAACATCAAGCACTTTAAAAAAGGGAAAGTGCATCATCCATCACGATGTGAAAAACCAAGAAAGACTATATTTTTCTTGAAAACAATTGTGTGAGACTTATTTTTGATTAAAAGTATAAGGTATCAACTAAACATAACAAATGCACTTTGAAAATATTCTTTGTGTTTTGGTGTTCCTAGAAATATCACAGTGCAAGGTCTGTCTATGACTGTGTGACAAAAATTCAAGAAATGAACTAATGCAAATGAACTTTCACAAGCAGTGTAAATGCATCATCATTGAACAAAATATCATTTGACAATATATTCACTCAACACCTGATGTCTTTCATTGGTTACGAGGGACATCATGTCTATTTTCCCATGCTCCTTTGTTGGACTTGCTCTAACTCTGGGCAAATGCCAACCACATTGATGCAAGAAATGATTATGGTTTTGGTCATCTATTTTATCATATTGATATCATACAATGTCATATTGATATCTGTAATAATTGTGTGTTTTGTTATCTCATTTTTGAAACAGCCAGTGTATATATATCCCTATTTTTGGTATCAGTCCCTAACCTAACCCAGTACTACAAAATTCTTGTGATTAATTAAATGCTGCAGTTACAAGAAATAATTTAAAAAAATCCCAAATGAAATATTCATGAAAATTTGCTATATTGAAATGTTTACTGCAAAATACAATCTTGCAAAGTTTCACATTGAACTTGGCTTGTATTGTAAACAGTTGTGTTGATAAACTTATTAGCATTGTTCAGAATGTTAGTAATTAACAAATTTTGTTTCTGTAGATTCCAGAATTTGATAACTTGTATCTTGATATGAATGGCATCATTCATGTCTGCTCGCACCCAAATGATGACGATCCTCACTTCAGAATTTCAGAAGCTGATATTTTCAAAAACATTTTTCATTACATTGAGGTGAGTATCAATTTTTTCTGCAACATTCTGTAACAAGAAAATCTTCTTTTTTCAAGAGTTCTATATCATTAATGTTACAAGGTTTCTTGTTTAATCATTCATCTTTGTGAAAAATTTTAGGAGACTGACTCTATCAATGAATGAGAGTGATTTACTGCTCACCTGCCGAAAATTTTACTGCCAGGTCTATGCCTAACAAGATCCATAAAGTTGTCAGTATACATTGTTACTGTAATAGCCTTTTAACTGAGTTTTAAAATATTTTATTGTTCCTATAAGGGCATAAGACCATAACTGAATCTGGGGGTTGATTTCAACAAGATCTTTGGCACAGAGCAGCATTTTTCTACTGCCATTTCTGTTGTTATATTGTTTAAAATTTGGGACAGGCAGTAGAGAGGATTCACATTGGGGATACACAGCAGCATATGTATTTTACTGTTTTTAATGTACTGAGACTTTTAACTGACAAGTTTTTGTCATAGGTGTTGTTTAGAATCATCAAACCGCAAAGAAACTTTTTTATGGCTGTGGATGGAGTTGCTCCAAGAGCTAAAATGAATCAACAGAGAGGGAGACGTTTTAGGTATGTTTTTTGTCAATTTAAATGCAAATTATGATTTATTAATGTTGTGTGTTATTTCTGCTAAATATCAACATGATTAAATATGATTAAGTATTGTATGCATTGTATTTATGTATATTTATGATTTTGAAGGACTGCTAAAGAAGCACAAGACAACATAAAAAGAGCTATTCAAAAAGGAGAAAAACTACCAGAGGAGGAGAGATTTGATTCTAACTGCATTACTCCAGGTATAAATAAATATATGTATAAATAAATAAATATATGTATAAATAAATGAATATATGCATAAATAAATATATATAGATATATCTATAATAAATACATGTATAAATAAATAAATATTTGTCAAAATAAATATAGATATATACCAGGAGGCTGTCAGATCTGTACTAGATGTCTCAAAAGTGTTGTTATGTTTGTTTTATTATAGCTTGAGAACTACTGTTTTGATCTTTATTATTAAAATTTTATTCTGTTTGTGAAAAATTTAAATTAGTTTTTCTGTTGCAATAATAATATGAACAATTTTTTTTTTTTAATAAACAGGAACTGAGTTCATGGCAAGATTGAATGAGCAGCTCCAATATTTTGTTAACATGAAAGTTTCATCAGATTCACTTTGGCAAAACTGTAATATTTATTTGTCAGGTCATGATGTGAGTCTTTGTTTTTCTCTTCTTTATATGTAATAAACTTTTTATAGATAAAAATAAAAATTTACTCATGCTTGCTGAATTTAACAATTTTTAAAATTTTCTGTACAAAATATATCACAGTTCTACTCAGCAAGAAACATGCTCTTTGTTTTATAGGCTATAAGTTGTACCTTTGTTAAAAACATTGTATTGAATTTATAGCCAATCAAATCAAACTGCCTTATTTTTCTTGGTTTACTTCCTACTTGGGTCAAATTACCAAGTGGTTGAGATGCTGTGTTTCGAAGCAAAACTCTCTGTGAGAGCACATATTCAGGACCTGCTGCCATACTTCTAACTACAAAACCCACAACTAACTCTGTTGTCCATCCATTTGAGTTCATTAAACAAGTACCAGTTAACACTGGAGGTAAGTGGTGAATCTGACCAAGGACAGGAGCAGTGCCCACCCATATCTGAAAAAGATAGTATATATTGCTAATGAAAGAAGAGCCTTCTTTGGGTTGCCTCTGACTTTGGCCGCCCTTACTTACTTTACTTACTTGCTATAAAAGTCTTAATGCTTGTGGAAAAAGAAAGAAATTACTGTTTTGCACATCTCCGCAGAATATTTAGAAATGTTTTTCAGGTTATCATAATGGTTAACAGAAAAGAGCCAATGTGATGTATGTTTGTATTTGATCATATCAAAATTAAATTTTTAAAAATTAGTTTTTTTCTTTCAATGCTGCAGGTTCCTGGTGAAGGTGAACACAAAATAATGGACTTTATTCGATATGAAAAATCGCAACAGGATTATGATCCGAATACAAGACATTGTTTGTATGGACTTGATGCAGATTTGGTAAGCAAAATACTTATTTTGTAAAGCATATTATTATGTATATCCCTTTGTGTGCTGCGGGCGAGATATCTCAACATTTGGTTTAGATCTTTACTTCTGTGTCTATCGCGGGAACCTGAGTGCAAACCTTAACATTTGGGATATCTTCTTGCAGCTTACATGAAAAGCTTTCCAGTCCTGCAAAGAACAGTAGGCCTTCCTATTGCCGTTTTTGAG